>VYZQ01029067.1:12673-31652 GCA_013400655.1 Mystacornis crossleyi
TGACAGATCACAGCAATCTTTAATTCTAGCATGTTGTGTGGATACTGGCTATAGCTTGGACCCAGGATGAAGATTATTCCTTTCCCTGCTTTTCACCCTTATCAAGCTGAGAGGAGGAATCTAAGAAGCCAAAGATGTCAGAGCACTCGCTCTTTGACATGGGAATTTGGAATCGTAGAATCATAGAATATGCTGAGTTGGAAGAGATCCATCAGGACCATCAAGTTCAACTCCTGCCCTTGCACAGGACACCCCAAGAGTCACACCATATGCTCAAGAACATTGTCCAAATGCTTCTTGAACTCTGTCAGGCTTGGGGCTGTGACCACTTCCCTGGGGAGCCTGTTCCAGTGCCCCACCATCCTCTGGGTGAAACACTTTTTCCTGATATCCAACCTAAACTTCCCCCAGCTCAGTTTCATGCTGTTTCCTTGAGTCCTTCACTGGTCACCACCACAGAGAACAGATCCATGTCTGCCCCTCCTTTTCTCCTCATGAGGAAGTTATAACTGCAATGGGGTCTCCCCTCAGTCCGCTCTTCTCCAGGCTGAACAGACCAAGTGACCTCAGCTGCTCTTCACATGGCTTCCCCTCAAGGTCCTTCACCATCCTCATGGCCCTCCT
Organism: Mystacornis crossleyi; assembly: GCA_013400655.1. Taxonomy (NCBI): domain Eukaryota; kingdom Metazoa; phylum Chordata; class Aves; order Passeriformes; family Timaliidae; genus Mystacornis; species Mystacornis crossleyi. The sequence goes on from VYZQ01029067.1 coordinate 13,298, forward strand.
TTGGATGCTCTCTAATAACTTAATGTCTTTCTTATATTGTGGTGTCCTAAACTGCACTTGGACTTCAGGAAAGTATCTGCCATTACACTTTTGTCTTAACTCATTGTAATTACAGGCATTCTGCTTTTGTGTTGTTTGCTTTTGGATGAAATCTTGCCCCTTTTTTGGAGTGTCCCCTGTAGACAAGCCCTTCGGTGACTCTTGCTAATAACCTAATTTCTGTGACTCCACAAACGCCCCAAGCAGAACCTGTAGATCAGTTTCTCCTTGAATTTAGATCCAATAAGGTAAGTTATCATTTAACACCTTCCTGAGGGAGAGATGACTCTTGCAGAGTCTAGTAGCTGTCCCTGACCTTGCTTACTGAAAGAAAGTGACCCATAAGAAAGTTGATAGAAAAAGAAGCATTTTAGTCTCGGAATATTTATTATTAAAGATGTACTTTTACTTCATGGTAAGAATAGAACCTAAAATTTGATCTCTTGTTTTTAAAGAGGAGAAAAGAAACAGTCTTAACCGCTTTTATTATTAAAAGACTATTATTGTATATTAATAAAGAAGCTTAGAAAAGTCTAAGAAAGATAAATAAAAATATAGTGAACTATATCCAGATGTAGTAGAGGGCTTAGGCACATGTGAGCCAATCCAATGTGATCCAATTAACTATGGCAGCCTGTCAGCTGAAGTTACAATAGGGGACTGCATGTATGCCTCAATTGCTCAGATAATTGCTCAGTTCGTGCATGTCAGTTGATAAAGATCACTAACCTAGGAATATAATAAGTAACTTAGTGATATTCTGTGTAAACAAATGTACATCTCTTTTTAAACAAATATGCATGAGCAAAATAATGCATGTTGTGTATTCAAAAAATCCTTTCATTCTTCCCGAGTTACCTGTATTTTATGGTAATTTAATATACATCAAAATTTTGGACTTGTGGTTAATGACCTGAAAGTATCGACTCAGTCACTGTGGATTTGTATATTATTATACAGTCTGTGAATTGGTGAATATTTTGATATAATTGCAGCTACTTCAAATTCTAAACTGTAAAGACCAGCTGGGTGAACTTACATGGGCATGTGTCTCTGCCATCTGGGACTAAATGTTACCAGATATTCATCACAGGGCTGGTAGAACCAGATTGAATTTATTTGCTGTACCTCAAGGACATGAGACAGGTATTTGTGTCCTTCCTTTCAACTGATGTGTGGAAGAAGATGCTTTTTGAGGTGCCCTCTGAAAGACGCATTTTTTTCCACCTGCCAGAGTCATAGGATCTTCAGGCCAAAGGGTTCCAGGGAAGAGAAACTCAAGCACAGCCAGATGCCACAGTGATGTAGCACAACACCGATCACTATTTCCTAGGAACAGTTTGGTTTATAGATGCGGATAAAACTGCCAATTGCACTGACAGTCACTGACAATCAGGGTCACTGGAACACAGTCGTGGCTCCTTCGCTCTGCCGTGACAGCGCCAGTCACCTGCATAGGCAGAGAACTGGCTTAGTGGCTGCTCTCTGCAGAGATGTCTTACTGCTTCCAGGTGAACCCTCTGCCTCGAGCTTCACCGGTTGGTCCAGCGATAAGCACAGATAAGGTCTGGCGCACTTCTGTGTGCTGCTGGCAGGAAATCACCCCTTCCCATTACAGGTGTGCTGAGAACAAGAAGGATTTCAGTATTTCAAACTGGAATTGAGAATAATATTGACTATTCTTGAAGCTGGTCTTTTCCACAGCTGGCGGGCTTATTTTATGGTGATATAATAAAAGCCACATTCCCTGAGTTTGTTTGTGGAGAAGGTTGTCTGAGACTGCCACAATGTCAATAAACTGAATATCCATTTACTCTACTTACCTTCTTCCACCGAAGAAGGCAAATTATTCTGAAAAGCCAAGTTATTCACTGGGAAAGAACTTAGCTTGGTTTAACACACTTTATTTTGATAAATACAAGCTGGCTGTTTATGTCTCTAGATGCTTATACACAGGTTGTTTCACATTTTGTTGTGGTATCATTCCAGGTATTAAACTTGGACTGACTAGACTACAATTTTCCATCTTTTCCTTTTCCTTTCCTGTGGGAGAGCACTGTAGTCATTCTTGTCAGTCCTCTGTGTGTTCTCAAAGTAGTTCAGATGGTTTCAATTATTTCCTGATCTTCCAAGGTGGATTTCAGCAGATTCCATTATCGTGTACGCTTGTTGCAACTAAATATCTGCTGTTCTCTCCTAATTCTAGCTGGAGTTCCACACCACTGAAATGTGTGAAGAGTCTGATCACAGATACTCTTTTTATGAAGGCTCAGGAACTGAACACTTTGTCCTTTTACATTCCTTCATAAATTTTTCACCATTCCTGCTTAAGACCAATGAAACGTTCTCAGTCTTTTATCCTGGCTGTATTTATAAAAGCTCTGCTCATTTTCTTTTATGTCCCTTGCTGGTTACATCTCATTTTATGCCTCAGATTTTCTGATGTTATCTGCAAATCACTTTATGTTCAGTGAGCATTTGTGTTTCCATTTTTAAACAGTTAATTTTTGATTTTCAGGTCATTAGTAAGCTACTGATGTTCTTGATATAGAGCACTTACAATATATCTTGTCTCCCCTCTGCAGAGGAATAACCTGTGATTCTTTCAATATAGAACACTGCTATATTCTACTCCAAAAATGGCAAAAAGAGTATTTCAGTACTGTCTGAATCTTTTTTCCAATTTTATTTTATAAAACAGAAATCGTACCAAATCAATCCCATTTCAGAAGAATGTGGATTTTGACAGACTGCTGTTGCTGTTGAGTTCAGGGAAGGCAATATAGCAACATAATTTCAGGCAGGCAAAAACGGAGGTACTTTATTAAGAAAAACGAGCCTCTTATATAGGCTAGCTAACACAAGTAGAGGAGGTCATAGGTCCGTTAGACGGACGCCTCTCATAACCATTGGTCTGTTAATTAGATGTAACAAATAACACCTGCAAAAGATACATTACAAAACCAAATAACACCTGCAAAAGATATGTTACAAAACCAAATAACACCTCAAAAGATAGTTTACAAAACACGCAGAATAATTTACATACTTCTCTTGGTTCCCAGCTCCATGCTGTGAGAAAGAAAGGCTTTTCTCACAAACTTACTAGAAGCCGGAGTTTTCTGATTGAGCTTTCAGCATCCACAGACTGCATACAAGACTAAAATAAGATTTCATCAAACTTTTTGCAGTCAACTGCTATTTTAATACCAGTGCTTTAAAAATGTACAACATCCGCAGGAACAGGGGAAAGAGGAAATAAAACAGTCCGAATATATCTAACATGACCAGGACATCAGATAATGCTCCGTAACAGCAATGCTACCGACAACTTACTGACAACAGATATCTGGCAGAGAAAGCCCTTTTTGCCTTCTGCAGGATAACATTGCATGTGGGAGATCCATATCAAGGAACAATCATTCTGCCCTAAGGCATTTCCATGGGGAATGCAGATCATTAGGACTGTGGTACCAGATGGCATAACTGTAAAACCTCTTCTATATGCCCTAGTTATCCCTGATAATCTGCCAGGCCGGGTTTCTACGTGATCTGTGTACCCTTTTTCTGGACGACTCAGGTTTTTTGTTTCTAGCTAAGGTGATGAATTTTCTCATGTAAGAAAGACCAACTAAGAACAAATCAGACAATAAGAACGGTCAAAATAGTGGAAGATACTTTTTTTGGAAAGAGTAGATCTTAGGCCCAGTAGATGTATATGTTACTTTTACAAATTAATTACCTGCGAAATTATTTCCTGGTATTCTTCATTACTTAAATAGACTGTAACTCTAGCGTTATAATCTGTGTTAGCTTGCTGTTCTGGAGGTTCACTCTACTTCTGAGCTTAACTGAAGTGTCACAGGCTCTGACCCACAATGGACCCTGTTCTTAATTTGGCATGGCAAAGTGTTTGCTCACTTGCTTTCCTTTGGGTATGTGGAACCCCACAGTCCAGCTGTCCTCAGCCCTGAGAGCTGCACTGACTCTCCAGCAAGGTTAAGGTCATCCTCCCACAGAACATCTCTACCCTCACCTTCATAAATACTCTGATTATTAATCACATCTTTCAAAGATTGGAAGTTTCATTAGGTTTTGCACATCATTATAAAAGCTCTTTTAGATTCAAATCATTTTGCCAGTAGATATTACAGATGAGATGTACAGATCTAAGACATCCCATGGCCAAAACCTGCAAAATCACCTCTAAGTTTTGCTGTCTCATTTAAGTGAACTTTTAAGTCTAATAAGAGTCTTCAACAAATTAGAGCCTTCCTACTCCTTTGGCTAATTCCAGAAGTTTGTCTAAGACTGATTTCCCTGAGGATTTTCTTCTCACCACTCTGCCACTTCCAATTCTCCGGATGGTTACAGCAGATAAGCATCATTAGCAAATCAGTAGAGTTTGGCAGGCTGTCTTCATTTTCCTGCTAGGGCAGCATTATTCTGTCACCAATAGTCCATCAGTTTTCTCAGATTTCACAGCAGACACTGAGACACAACTCTCATCTCTTCTAAATGAATTATGAGATCCAGCTGGATCCAGTCTTCTTGGAAGAGCATCTCCTATGGCGCATTTTGGTGACTGCGGTGAGGTGAATGCCACCGACTCTGCTGATGCTACCTCAGTCCTGGCAGTGAAGGAAGAAAATGAAATATATATGGGCACTTGTGCTGTGCAGCTTGGCAGGGCAGGATGGTGTTCAGGGCCCAGGACAGTGCATTCTGGAAAGCTCTGGCGATGGAGAGCAGTACACTCTGAGCAGGCTCCAGTGGGTTAGTTCTCCTTTCAGGCTGTACACAGTACGTGAGCCAAATGCTGAGCTCTTCTGATGTAATCAGAAGTATAGAGTAACAAACCTAAGTAAGCTTATAGCCATATGGAGAGTTGATAAAGTCAGACCAAGTATATTGGTTTATGCAGGTAGCTCAGACTGTCAGGAGAACACTGTATGACTGACAGAAAGCAAATGATATTTTTCTCACAGAGAATCAGTTGTTTGATAGAAAAAAAAAATTTCCAAAACACACAATACTCCCCACGGGGAATATATTATGTGTATAGCATTAGTTAAAATGAACCTGACTTAACAATTGAAAATACTTGTATGACTGAGATGTGAGCAGTAAGTGTTAATGATGTTCAATTCTGCTAATTCTCAGACTAGTTATATGCTGTGGCTTGTATCTCTAAAAATACAGAAGAGATGTTCTCAGTCAGCTTGATGAGGTGATGGCACATAGCTTCCTGCAATTCTAACAGGCATTCCGGGACAGGATGTGACCTGTGCTTTGCTAAGATGCTGGATGAGCCGGAGGAACCTGCGACACCTGCCTCTTTTGCCATGGCGGTCCCACCTCCCACCAGGCTGGCCACCCTTCATGCAGCAACAGCACGGTGACAGCTCCTCTGACAGCGACGGCTCATTGGACAGCTCTGAGGAGGAACGAGCGCAGCAGTTCCTGGGGCTCCAGGAGCAGGTACTGCATCTGGTGTGGGGAGTTGGGGATGTCCAGTGGGTCCTTCTGGAGCTTGGTGGCCTCAGGGTCATGGCTCAACGCTATGGATTTTCCAGCTGTGCAAGAGTGACTGTAAGCTGCCAAGGGCTCCAAAATGTTTGGTGTCAAGAAAAACACAAAGAAATTGGTGCTTTTCAGGATGGTCCTTCCTGTTAGGACGCAGGAGGTGGTTCCCAGCGGCAGAAATTTGCTGCCTGCACTTGGGTGACATCTTAACAGTTGGACTTGGGGACATGGCTTGGGTGTGATGATGATGGTGTTGAGTTGATGTTGGACTCCATGATCTTGAAGGTCTCTTGCAACCCGGATGATTCTGTGATTCTGTGTCTCATGTTATGACAGATATGGTCACTTCTGAGAGCATTTGGTTTTTACTGAGGCACTCAGCTTTGCAGATGCACTTGAGGCAGACTGACATGCGACACAGCTCAGGATGTGACGTGTCTTAACTCTGAACTTTAAACCAGCTGTGTCAGCTCACTGCTCAAAGCAGCTGAAAATATCAGACTGCCTTATAGTTTAGTCCAGATGGGACTCAGATGAGTTTCTTAGAACAGTTGCCATCTCAGTTAAAAAGAATCTTGCAGATAATCAGAAGAAGATTGAAAGACCAAATTAAAAAATAAATACATGATGAAATTTGAAGCCTTTTGCATTTCTCTGACTGTAGTGTATTTACTTTTCTGAGCTACCTTGGACTGGTTGGTCTTTTTTTATTATTCTGTGCCCCAACCCTGCTATATCTTAAAATATTTAGCTATAAAAAATGTATTTAGATATGAAAGTTATTACACTGTAAGTGCTTAAGACAAATATCAAGGCTGCATGCAGAAAGATTCTGTCATTGGCAGAGTTACGCATTGTGGAAGCAAAGCTAAACTGGGGATTAACATGAGAGAAATGTGAGCATAGAGAGCAAGGTATTAAAGGAAATGGAAAGGATGATTACATAAACTTGAAAGTACTGAATGACTGAAAACATTAATTATGCCTGAGTTTTGTTCTAGGTCAGTGTCTAGAGCTTATGCTGAAGCTGGTCAAGAGTCATCTGGTTCTGAGAGTATTGCTCAGTCTTGATTTAAGTAATACAAGGTTCCACTGCTCTTGATAAATTTCTGATTTTGCAGATTATTGACTTTGCTCTTAGTTATGCTTGATTATTTTCTAGGAGAGTTTAGCTATGACTGCTGATACTGTTTAGTGCAATGCTGTCAATTTTTTTGTGTGCCTCTGCCAAAACCTGCATTGTGCTGATACTAAAATGCTCTTCCCTGGCTCCAAACAGTCTCCACTCTCCAAGGGGGAACTTTGAACTAATTGTGATGGTACTCTGATATCCCTGGACTGTAACTGGAGATTAACAAAGTGAAGGCAAAGGGTTTAGGCATGGTTAGATTAAATGCAATGGGCAGAATATGACATGTAGTAATATTTCTAATAAAAATGTTGGAGTATGGGTCGCCACTGGCTGTTGAAAATGAGCTCCAGAATGAACAGTGTGCATTCTGGCTCTTCCTGACTGGAGCCATCCGTTCTCCATAGATCTATATTATTCATCATGGACAGAGCTTCTCACAATAAAGTCCCCCAGGCTGTGCAAGTGGTACGTAATGAAACCGTAACAGTTCTCTTAAGCCTACAGATACTTAATTGTATGACTGAGATGTACTACTTCCTTGTTCACAAATTTCAGTCTACTGGTACCTGAAAAGGTCCATATAACAAGTTTTAAATCTGATGCCCATTGCTGCTACTCAACTTGATGCTGGATTCATTGCTCTCCTCTGCAAAGGGAAAGGAACAAGAAATAGTGACTGACCTCAAAAATATCCTTCATGATTTGTATATAAAGCCTGTACCCCCTTAGTTATCACTAAATTTCACAGGGAAAGAAATAAGAATACTTCAAATGGATTTTTTTACTTGAAAGAACCAAACCTCTTAGGATTATCTGACTTGGTTGGCTTTCCCTCACTTTAGAATCTCTAGAGCTGATTTTTTTTTCAGTTTGTAGCTGTTAGATGATTAGCCTTGATCGCTTTAGAGAGCAGTGTGAGACTTTTCACCACAAAGCCTGTCTCCAAGTTTTTCATTCTTTTTTATGTATAATAAAAGCTGGTAAGAACTGAAGTTGAAAGGAAGGAAGAAAAATTATGAGAGTATAAATAAAACAAAAATTTATTCTTTAGATTTTCTTTGCGAGACAAGTTTGAAACAATTCTGACAGAGCATGTAAAAAGACAGGAAGTAAGAAAGTGAAAGATGTTGAAAATATTTTGTCCTGGAGTTATTTTTGACACAAATGCAAAAAAACAAGGAAGAAAACTTGTTTATAGGTTAGAAATTCATTTCTTACTCTACTATGCATTTCCTGGTTTTTAATCAAAAATACTGAGGAAATAATGCTGGGCAGTTGAAAGGACTTGCTTTTGTTTTGTTTTAAAACACTTTTTAGTATTTTGTGTTGCCTGTTTCAGCACATCACAGAATGGGTTGGGTTGCAAGGTAGGGTGCAACCTCCCTGCTCAAGCAGGGTCACCCCAGAGCACACAGCACAGCATTGCATCCAGATTGTTCTGGAATATCTCCAGTGAGGAAGACTCCACAGCCTCTCTGGGCCACCTGTTCCAGTGTTTGGTCACCTGTACAGCAAAGTTCTTCCTCAGGTTCAGAAACATCTTGTGCATCAATTTCTGCTGCTGCCTTCCATCCTATTACTTGGCACCACAAGGAGAGCTTGGCTCTTCTCTTAATTAAAAACATCTAGTTGGGGGAAAAGGTGTAATCATTGTTTTCACTGTTAAAGGCCCAATACTCCACCCTGTAAAGGAAATGCTAAAAAATCTCCCCCAGTAGGGACAGTTAGTATCTGGCATCTTGATATGTTCAAGGTGGTAATAATATCTAATACCTTAGTTTTATTTGTTGTGGGAAAATGTTACTCCCCAGTATTTTGTCTTTCACACTTTAATATTTGAAAAGGGAATCAAATTTTTTTACTCTTTTGTAAATTAGTATAAAAAGCCTACGCTATCTACGTTAAAATTATAACTGTTTACTTGGCTTTTCCTACCCTCTTCAGCACGAATTATGTGGACTGGTGGACATGAATTAGGTGAAACATGCTTGCTGGGTCTGGATTCTTGTTGGATATCACTAGATAAACAAGGTCAGGTATGCTTAGCATTTTATTAAGCTGTAGTTAAAGAAAATGTAGGATACTTCTAAAACTTTACTAATATTGCGGCTTTTTTCCCTTATCAGTGTACCGATTCTCCAGAATACTGGAGAATATACTCCACAGGACACCGGAATACTGAGGGCAGTAATGGCAGGCTCCAGCTGAGCACGAAGACTGTCTCTCCTTCCCTAAGAACAAAGCATTAGCTTGATGCATGGGCGCATTTCTAACTTCTGTAATTCTGTCCTGCTTGTCTGCACTTCCCACTATTTCAATGGATCACAGCGTTGTTTTCCCTACCTTGTGGAATGGCAATGTGAGTTGTTAAATGGGCTGTTGCTTTTCATCTTTGTTGGAGCAACATACTATTTAGATGAAGTTACTTGTGAATTTTAAGAGTGCACTGGAATCATTTGGGAGTGTAGAGCTCTCAAGCATTATAAATATTTTTGTAACTTAGTGGAGTCTGACATCTCTGATGCAGGTACAAAAAATATCTACAAAATAATAAACAAAATACAAAATACAAAAAATACAAAATAATATTTCTCTGAATTAGTTTTTGCTCTAGTTCCAACTTATTAAAATAGTACTTTGTCACAAAATTTTGTTTCTAGAATTTCTAGGCTTTTCCTAGGGGGATATCAGTTTGTACCTCTGCAGTTTCCAACACTATTGTTGTTCGTTCTCTTGAATTCCCCTACTTCTCCAGCCTCTGCTAAAGCTGCATGCAGGAGACGTTCAAATTACTGACCAGACTTCTTGAGGCAATATGTCTGGGTTCAAGATAATATCTTTTTTCCTTAGGTTTATCCCAATGACTCTTACATTTCTCATTTTTCTTGAGGCTGATTATAGCCTGCATTGTATCCTGGTGGGATGGAGTGGTGATGGGACAAATGTGCTGTTAAGTGCAAGATACTAAATTTTTCTCTACTGCTTTCTTCGGTATGCCTAAACTGATGCAAGCAAACAATATTTTTGTTTTCCAAACACTTCCATCCCCTATTCTCTTCCTTACTAGCACTAGGCTTCTTCCTTGGCAGTGTGTAAGCTGAGCTTGCACAATGGCTGGGAGCAGCTTCAGGCACTGAGACAGTGAAAGCACTCTATAACCTCCCAAACAGCCTGCACGTACCCTGGCCAATCCAGCTGTGGTAGAGCTGTTATTTTCAATATTGTCAGCAAATGCTGGGAAGTACTTATTGACTGAGAGTTAAATTGTTCCAAAGCTCTACAAGCTGTTCAAAACCAGATTCTGACCCACTACAGCTTTGAGTGTGGAAGTCTTACCTATATGAGTGAAGGCTGAAGTATATGAGCCTGTGCAACAGTACTAAGCCTTACAAGGGAACCTGTGTATTTCTAAAGTAAACGAAAGTAGCCTTGAACATTTTCTGAAGACCTATCTGTAACCCAATGTCTCATCTGTATTAATAAGCATCAGGAGCTGAAGCTGTTTTCCTGTGCACTTTGTGCAGTGTGTTAAGGAAGCTTAGCCAGTGCAAGCAGCTAGGCTGGAGTGAACTACTGGCCATCAAAAAGATTAAAGTTGCTTTAAATAGACTTGTGGGAATCTGAAATACTTTAATCGCCTAGCTTGCAGCAAAGCTTTTGCAGTGTCTGGATTTATTTAGATTCTCCTCACATCCTCTGGAGCAAAAGATAATGATAACATTTCCTTCTACCCCACTAACTTTACATAATTGTTGTACAAAGGTTTTTGCACATGTTCCCAGACTTAAAGCATGGTGGCAGGACTGCCTGTGCAGAACAGAGGATCTGTTCACTAGAGTAAATAGGAAGTGAAGAGGCAGGATTAGGTACATATTTTATGAATAAGCAATATGTGGAAAATAATTACTGTTGTGGAAGAGTGATGGTTCATTACATTTTAAAGTCCAAGAATTTGAAACTATTCATTAGCTGCAGCATGGTAGGTTTGTCCTGGCCTGGGACAAGGGTAATGATGAGGTGGAAATCCCCTTGCCGTGAGGAAGGCACCAGTGTATTTGATAGACATTATATAATAACTGCCTCTGTAGTATCCACCACGAACTTTGTTTTGGATGTTTCAGTGACCTTGTTGAGATCCCGACTCAGTTGCTTTTGTTGTTACGATGACTCGAACTTGAACTGCATGTTTGCCTGATGCATGAAAGGGTGGGGTGGAGCTCTGATCGATCCAGATTCAGGGTCCCAGTGTCTGAGCTCTCAGTGAAGCACACACTGCCCTGCATGTCCTGCTCCCAAACACGGACTGCTGAATTTAGCAGCAGGCAAACATGGATGAGGAGCTCTTTGTCAGGGCACTAATAGGCCTTGCAGGCCCCAGCCTACCCAGTTTGGCATCTCAGTCATCCCACCAACAGCCCATGTCAGCCCTCTGGGGCTATCAGCCCCTGTCCCAGTGATGCCACAGCCCTGCTCTGCTCAGCCATGGGTCCTGCTGAGCCAGGGCTGCTCCTAGTGTCCCTGGTGTCCTGCCTCTGTCTGGGGCAGTGGGATCAGCCCAGGCTGCCAGGCTCTGCCCTGCTGCCCCGAGACACCCCACACCACAGGGAGATGTCAGCTATGGCTGCACCCCACCATGTCCTGTCAGTCCCACTTCCAGCTCACACTGTGTTTTCTTAAAAAAATGTGTAATGCCACTGGGTATTTCTATTTACCAGAAGGGTCAGCATAAAGCACTTTTGGGAATACTCTTTCACACATTACATGCAGAGAGATCTCCCGGTAGGATGAAAAAACTGTTTGTCCTGTGGGGTGGTCCCAGTGTTAATTGGCATGTCTGTATAAAATATGTCTTATTTCAAACCCCCCAACACAGCTGATTCCTCCATGTAGTTTTTATTTTAGTGATCTTTAAGTTTTTCTTTCGTTTATGATGGCCATAAAAGACTGAACTTTTAATCCCCAAGGGGCATCCTGGAGTCAGACATGCCAGGCTCCTGCTGACAGTGAGGGAACAGCTGGAGTTACTCATTGTCTTGATCTTGTCGTTTTTTTGGTGGCCACCCAGGCCTGTTAGAGAGCTGCCAAGTTGAGAGAAGAGAGCAGACTTTCCTGCATAGGAAACTTCTGAGATTTTGCTGCTTCTCTGAAGTCAGAAAGCAGAGAATAAACCGCTTAAACAAAGGATCATACTGTTGAGGCTCTTTGTGGACCAAATACAGCTTTTTTTTCTTTCTGCAAGGAACAACAGGTTCAACCAGGAGCTTCAGCAATGCCAAGAATTACTCAGCAGGAATTTTTTTTTTTTCATAATGGTCAATGAAAAGAAAGATTGGATTGGACTGAGATGTACTTAAAGATGTATATCATACTTCTGGTAAATGCAGAAGTGGAGATGAAACTGTTGTGTGGATTTCTGACTTCCTTTCTCTCTTCCCAAGATGGCCTAGGCAGTTCATGCAGCTAAGCTGGTACTCCACGACTGCTTTGCTTTGCACACAGTGCATCATGCCCTGCTCTATCTCAGCTCATGCTAAACTTGGTTGATATAAATGTAGTGGTCCAGGATCTCTCTTCATGGGAACTTCCTGTAACACGCTGAATAGTAATTTGGTGTAAAAATGATCAGTAGAATTCAAGTGAAAAAAAAGAAAAAAACCACAGATTTGCATCTTTGGACTGAAAATCATGAATTTATGGCTTCAAATTTCATTGTTTGATTTTGTAAGACCCCTTCTCCCAAAACTGACCTTTTTTCCAACTTTTTTGGTGACATTTTATCCCATTTTATCAGCAATTCAGACCTATCTATTTCCTAGAATTACCTCAATGTCTCAGAGTTGTGTTAGATTAACAGAATTTTAAAAATACAGCAGCTAGCTGCTTTTCACACAGCTAGAAAATCAAATGTAGTGTTAGAAAGGATGAGACCCACATTCAGCTGCTATTTGCATATTAATTGGCCATAAAGAAAGAAAAATTTGTATGCACTTGCAACAACAGGCAAGCGTGAGAAAAAGGTTTCCTATTTCCTATGTTTATTACTCTTTAGCCAAGATTTTTAGAATATTCAGTGCGTGTGTGCAAGATACAGCAGGTGGGCTTTGTGTTTATCATTAATCCCTTTGAAAGCTGGACATTTGGAGTGTCCATGGTTTAAAAAGTCTCAGTGTTGTCTTGTCTATTATGTTCTGTTTCTCAAAATGGTAGAGGTTCACAGAATTAGTATGAAGAAAGTGGTCAAACATCTGTTGGTCTGATACAAACTGGGACCAGTAAGTCCTTCCCACAGAGAAGCAGCCATCCACATTTCTCACAGTTCTGCACAAAGGTCAGATAGCTGTGTCTTTCAATGACAAATGAAGCTGGAATCAGCAGCAGTCACTCACTTGCCCGACCCGTCTGTTTTGTTCACCATTCAGTGGGAAAAAAATTAAAATGGCATTGTAAAGACCTGGTTAAAGCATTTCTTGATCTCAGATACCTGAAAGCATCCAGGGCACGTGCAGCTTCTGTATTAGTGTGAGTTCATCAAACTGATAGTTCTTCATCTGGAAACTGGCATGGGTGTTGGCTTTGTGTCTGTGTACGTACACGTGTGCACATTGCATCTGCAGTGTTATACATGCAGTTCATTGAGCATTTGCCAACGTCTTAATACTGAGATTATTCATTTGGGACCATGAAGAATAAAGAGGTAAATCATGGCTTAAAAGCCAGACAGCATGGTGTGCACTGCTTAAAATGTCCCTCTTACTGTTTGTTCATTTGACATAATACTGATAGAAATTCTCAAATGTGATCTGCACCAGAGAGCAGTATGAGGTGTATCACTATAAAAGGTAGATTTCTTATGCTACATTTTTATTCAAATTTATTTAAAAGGCCTGAAAACTTCAGATGTTTCTTTATATGTATTAAGATTTAAGAGCCAGATCAGGATTCTGTCTGGCTGTTCTGACTTAGCGCATTGAAGGACTAATGGGATGAAAATCAGGAAATCTGGGCTTTCATCCACATTTTGCTGTTTGTCTAATTTTTTAAAAAATCTGTTTGTGCCTTAGTTTCTCTAAAAAGAGGAACATTTCACTTGTCCATATTTGTAAAGTATTTTAATACATCAACTAAATTTGGTCCATCAATGGAAAGTTTTATTTATCATCTCTTGTTCAGTGCCTGCTGCTCATGGACATTTGGGAAATGGATTAATCAGGTGCAGGTACACTGGTGCATTTGTGAAATTATTTCTGTTCAAGAACTAATTTTAAAAACCTCAAAATATTTCTGAAGATGTTGAAAGAAAAAATAATGTCAAATTTAACAAAGGACTAAAGTCTCAACAGTGTAATGAGCAAATCTTGAAGAATTTAACAAGTTAAATACACATGATAAAGTTGACCAGCTTTGCACCTCAGTTTCTTTGTCTGCAGAATGGGATTAAGGAAATTAATGGCTTCCCAATAAAGCCAATAAAGCCAAAAAAAATGACTTCCCAAAAAAGTGAGAATTCAGTCATAGCTACCCTGTATGTCAAAGATGTAAACAAATTGATAATCATCTCTTTGGGTTTTTTAAAGTCACAGTAGGACAGCAGTAAGGAACTGACACTTTCCTTAAAAAAAAAAAAAAGAAAGTGGCTTCAAATACATGCATATTTACAAAATGATTATTGGCTTCTCCCTTCACCTTATCACCTCCCTTGGTGATTTGTTCCCTTGATATCCATGACAGAAATTAGGTAGACTTTTCTGGAAATAGGATCAGATTATTTTTCTGATGCATCGGAATCTAATGATGTTGGGTTTTGGAATTTGTATGGGTAACGGTTGGCAGTACTCATACAGATTTATGGACCCTGACAACACCCAGATGTATAGCAGGAGCAGCGGACTGGCAGAAAAGGCTGCAAGTGAATATATAATGAAAGTCAGAGGATACAGTTCATGGAAGCAATTGAAGACATTTGGATGACAATCCAGTGACCTTCCTGCCGTTGGTTCCTTTTGACAAGTGGCAGACATCTGTCCCACCCCTCCTGCCACCTTGCTGCATGTCTCACAAACACATATTGAGCTGTAGAAATGGAAGTGTCAGGGAATTCCAGCCCAATCCATTTAGGAGTTAACTCATGGGGCATGTGCATTTCATTACAGCTAGTTTCATGTAGTGATAATGAGCAGCCATGTGGCATTGCAACTACTCCTTATTTAGAGCATAAAACAGCTTTATTCCTGCAAGGGCAGAGCCAAATGTTTTACAAGCAAACAGTCTGCACATTTCAAATAAGCTGTTTCTATAATTCTAGCACTTTATAGTAGGAACTGAATAGCATAATTATAGGTGAGGAAGTGGTGGTGTTGGGAGGAGAGGCTGGAAGGTTTTTCAGTAAACAAGCAGAGCTGAGAGCTTGCATCCCATCCTCCTGCTGTCAGAGCTCCACAATGTCCCCCGAAGCCATTGAAGGAAATCTTTGAAACATAACACACGGTGAACATACCCTAGACAAAGCATGTAATGTAAAATGGAGTTTGAGTGTGCCTGGCCCGTAATTAGCTTAGGAGATATGGACAGGAGTCCTCTGACTGGAGCTCAAGGCTGACAGATGGCTGCAGCCATGTAAGTAGCTCTGAATAGATTACTTTGGAAAATGAAATAAAAATCAGTAAGAAGTAGAGAGCAATAGGGTTTTTCTTTTTTTTTTTGCTGCAGCAGCTCTGGTTTAAATTGATAAGATAGCTATACTGAGCTGTTTTCTTTTTTTCACACTGAGGAAGATTTGAGGAAAGCTGTTCTATGGGCCTGCACAGATGCTATGGGGTCTTGTCTTGTATCTAGTAAGAAATATTTTAACAATCACTTGCTCCTGCACAATATATAGAAGGGACTTTTGTTTATTTGATAATACATATTTATATGGAGAGCATGAAACTAGAAACTGTTATTTGGACATGTTTCAAAATATGCTGTGTAGACAGACAATGTAATATATTGCATAAAATGTTGTGCCAGTTGCACTGCAACCCATGGTACTCCTCTCTGAAATTATTTTTTTGTGTCACCATCTCCTGTCTCATTAGTAAGAAGTTAATATGAATATGTTTATAATGTGCAGAAGGGGCTTTTCAGTGGTGTGAAGCAATTATGTATAATCCACATTGCACTGGGCGTTTAGCCAGCCAGGGTTGTAGGCAAGTGCCGTATGCCATTTCTCAAGTACATGATACATCATTGCTTGAGACCCAAGCATATTTCACCGCACACATTGCCCATCCATTTCTTGTTTTTATCTGTGGTTTCTGCATATTTCTCATTGCAAGCTTTCTGCCTTCTGGTCTCTTTGGGAATCGCTTTGCTGATTATGGATACTATCAGCACAACCAAGAGTGGAAATGATGCCATATCCTCATTTCATGCAAAACTGAAGGTTATGTTTCTGAGATTGATCTGTTATTATGATACCCAGAAGAATTCTGCAAACCCAAGGAGCAATACAGCTCCTTCATTAGCAGATTAGAAAGAATAACCTTCAAAGCAGTTGCTGAAAAGGATAAGTTTTTTCCCCTGGTCTACATTTTCAGGTGTCTTGTATATTCTATAAGCTAAAGCAATAACAGTTCTGGTTTATCTGCGTATTTATTCCTTTTGCAAAATTCCTCTTTAAGAAAACTTTGCAGTTCATTTAAAGGTTTATTACATTATGAATGACCGAGTGATTATTTGCTTCTCAATCACCAAATAAATCCAGGACAAATAGGACTATGACATTTTGAAATGGAATTGTTCCACACTGAAATCATAGTTGGATTTCTGCATGGAGGGTTCCACTGAATCGTCAATAAAATACACTTTGTGGGTATGCGCAACTGAAAAAGTTGATGAGTTACCACTATAATCTTGGAGACAGAAGCCTCTACACCAGTAAGTGTGTGGTGAGTATTTTCTCCCAAGATACTGGAAACTCAGTCCCTTTTTAGCAGGATCAATCCCATGTTTTCTGTTTTTCCTCCTCTCTGAACAGGTAAGCCTTGGACTGACCTGTTTCACTTTGCATAAATAATTAACCAGTTCCTGAATCTGAGATTTGAGGTGCTTTCTTGAAGGTAGAATGTAATTCTTACAGTCTGGCTCCATGGCTAGAAAATTTTGTATCATCACCAGCGTCACCCTCCCAGCTGTGCTGTGGATGCAGCCATAGAAATCTGGCCAAAACTATCTAGCAGGTTCACTGGGCATGTAGAGACAATCTAGGGAATGGCTGAAACACTTTTACATATAATTATCTTAGTCATGAACAGTTTGTGCTCTAAAAGACACCCATAAAGCTAAGGTAACTGGAATCCAAACTCTTAATATGGTTGCATACCTCCTGTGAGTAGTTTTCTCTNTAGTGTCATAGACAGTTTTGGTAATGATAAAATAAACATTCTTTTAAAAAAAAGAAAGCGGTTCAGCCAGTCAAAAAATGTTGAAGGCTTCAGAGAGGGCAAGTTTCCATCATAGAAGTGCAACTTTTTTTATTATTCTTTTATTTTTATTCAGGGAGCCATTCAAATTTGTAGAAATTAAATTAATAAACTTCTGGTTCATCAAAATAGAAAATTTTGCATTGATAATCCATTTTTGCTGTTGAATTTCATCAATTTGGATACTCAAGCAAGTTTTTTATATTAAAGTACAAGTACTTCCACTGAACTCGTTGGGCATAGTCCATATTTTTAAAATCAAGAAATTTATTGCTTTATGAAAAAATCTTTGTTGTTGGTAATAAGTAGTATAGAACATTATTTGTCAAGGCATGGAAATTTCTTTTTTTTTTTTTCTGTGTGAAAGAGTTGGTCATCTGATTTTGTGAATAGTTGTTAACATGTATAGTGGAGGAAGAGCTCTGAATAATGAGTTAGAGATGCCAGTTACTGTGAGACTATGGAGCTGCTTCATGCTTGAATAAAAAAAAGAATCCAGTTTGGCTCTTTCCCCCTATTCTGTAGGGCCCTGCCATCACCAAGGACTGACAGTGACCCATGGAAGTACAGAGTATTTATTACCCAATGAGCAGGGATAGCCCTGGCAGGAACCAGCAGCACTTCTGGTACCACTGTTTGCAGATTACTCTGAGATGACTAGTAAAAGTTCCTGAGCCATACAGCCCTGAACGAAAGTGATTATTACAGTTACTTCACGTTTTCCCTTTTGAGAAGACCGCAAATCGAATCCCAAGAACAAATATTCCCTGGATATTGGTTTGGGTTTATTTGGGTTTTTTAAAGCATTTGGGTATTTTAATTCATAAGGAACTGTCCTTCTTAGGTAATTTGTACTGATTTGGTGAGTGCAGGCAGGTACCTATGTTTGAGATTGCTGCTGATGCTGCCGATGATACCAATTTGCAAGGTACAAGCTACTTGAATGGAAGAAAGAAATGTTAATGCAGTCTTACTTTGCAGTTTTGAATGGACTTTATATTAATCATAGTATTGACTTTGTAATACTCTTCTACTTAAACTATCTTGTACACTTTTAAAATCAGGTTCAAGGAAAGTACAGATAAAACTGAAGAAAGAGCATTATAATTAATACCATAGTTTCAAAGCAGTTAAAAGAGGCTAGATTTCTGGATCAGTTTTACTTTGATCTGGAGGTTCCATATAATACAAATACAAC
>VYZQ01029072.1:0-11617 GCA_013400655.1 Mystacornis crossleyi
CTCCCCTTTTATTCTTATCAATTAAAACAGAAACTAGAAATACTATGTGGCAAAAGCACTTCTGAAAACTGTACCAGTGGAATATGATTCTGGTGACACCAATTATTTTGAGTAAATAAAAAATGCCTTTCATGCCTGATTAACAGCCAAGTACACTGTGGCATCAGAAGAAGCTTCTGTGGACCAACTCTTNGAAGAAGCTTCTGTGGACCAACTCTTTTCATTTTGTATCAAAATAAATAGAGGTACCACTGGCCTTTGCCTCCTTTTCATTGTTACCATACAATTACTTTTGAACTCCATTTATCTACCTTTCACTGAACCCCTAAACAAATGCACAGCTTTGCACAGGCCTCTAATTTTAGGCATAGAAGTCAGGTACCAATTTAGACTGGTTGGTTAGAGCAACTCCATTGACTCTAGAGGAAGCCTATTTGACTAAATACCTAGTTTTTAAGTAGAAAGGAAAAGAAACCCCACACTAAACTCAGCTTCACTTAAAATTAAATGAGAGAAGCTTCTCATCACCACTAGTTCAGCTCAGAACTGAACTGATGTCATTGAAGAAAGAGTTGCAGCAATCTTACCTGTTGTCCATCCTGTCCTCAAGTTTTCAGGTTCAATTCATCCACCAGACTGGACAGTGTTTCCAACTGCAGTCAGTTTGTTGGAGTTACAACCTCTGCTCCAGATTCTGCACTGTTATTAACCCGCTGAGCTGATTCAAAGTTGTTGTTTTGAGAAAAAAAAAGAACCAGATTACCTCAAGAATAGTCACTGCATAGATAATCAAGATTAAGCATATGAAGAATATTCTTCATGGCAAACAACAGGCTCATAGAAAGACTATACCAGTGGGAAACCAAGCAGTCACAGATGAAGTTCTGAATAATTTGGTTTATTAGTTGGTTGGGTTTCTTGTGGTTTTGGGGTTTTGTTCATTAGTGCTGCTAAACAGATTGGTCTCTGGTCCTGATGCCAACTGTCACAGCATGGCCACACCTGTACAATTAAACTTCAGCTGGAAACAAGACAGGGAATGGTCCCTAGACTGCGCCAAAAAGATGTTTCACCAGAAAACCAAGGATGTGGTGAGTTCCCTGACATGTGATGTGTTCTGCAAGACACACAGGCAGCGAGAGCAGATGATCTATGTATTCTTTCAGCTATTTCAATCAGCAAAAACAATATTTGGGGAAGTGAATATATTTCAGTCTTTATTTTTTAGTACGTTTCAACTCTGTGCATATTTTTTTAATTATTAATTGCATGCCAAAACTTTAGCTGTATCCTATACATGGCTCATTCAGTTAGGATGATAGAAGATGGATTTTAACTATCCCATCTCAGCTGTTGTTAGTAATTTCTGGATAGCCTTTCTCAGGAGTCTGTAATCTCAGCTTTCATAAGCAGCTTCTTGCCACTTACCTGCTTCTTTTGAGTAGTAGATTACATTTCACTACATAAAATGTTCCTATCACTCACTTCTGACACACAGATCATCTTGAACTTTGTGCAAAGTGCAGTAAAGACATCTTGCCCTCAGGAAGGTCGTTAAAAACATTCCATAAAATATATGCACATAATTCCAATCAGACAAATGTGCCACAGCAACAAGGACTGTGTGGGGAGGCATCAAAGATGAAGCCAAAGCCAGAAGATGTAAAACACTCATTAGCTTTTGGAGTAAGGTACATTTTTCATTTCATAATGTTGAAATAAGTGTTACAGAACTATGATGTGGATCTCCTGCAGCTCCTGTGTCACATCTGTCAGCCCCACATTTCAGGGAGTCTTGTCAGGATCAGAGGAAACCTCAGTGAGGTGAGCATTCCCAGCCTCCAGCGTGAAAGGTTGCATCAACTGTAGCTGCTGGATGACCCCAGGATCAAAGTCCCATCTTGTAGACAAAATGAACGCCTACATTATTCAAATGATAATGATGTGTGCCAATCAAGATGATGATGATGATAATAATAATAATATAGGCAGTTTATTTATATTCCAAAATGCTAAAGCTTTCTTCTAATGTTAGCAGCACTCTAATAATTCTTTGGATGACAAACAAAAGACTGATTCACTGAATAATATTTAAAGATGATTATATAAAATGTGTCTGTTATTTACCATGGAGAACACTGAGCTTTCTTTTATCTTCTCTAAATATCAGTTCAAAGAGAACCTCCAATTTCCTCCTTTCACCTAGTTACAGAATACCCCAAAAGAGTGATAATTCCTTTCATTTTCCAATATCACACTACATCCTTGATTTCTGGTACTCAGGTACCTTGGGGCTATCTTAATGACCCTGTTCAGCCTTTACTTGAGTCAATAACAGAATCCCTATGGACTTCAATAGGGTCAGGATTAATTCCAGACAGCTCTGTTTATTAGCAATATTTTTTCCCTTATTCTATAGGACTTCTTGTATTCCTCACAAATATGAAGCCTGAAAAGCAATACAGCCTGGCTTTTCCCCTTCAAAAGAGGTGGTTGCATCCAGGCTGCACAATAAGAAAGATCTCTGACATGTGCAACCCCTTTGTCCCCATGCTTAGGAGACAGTTAGTTAATCCAAGCCAGAACTTTTCCAGGAGCTCTTCAAGCATTAGAAGAGTATAGGAGATCAGTAGAGATTGCAGAGCAGCGTTTACTATTTTATTATTCCTTTGTGACTCCCCAAAATTACCATTCTCAAAAAATGACAATGAGAACACAACTGGAATCTCTTTAGCTCCTGAAACCCAGCTGGCTGTTCCCAAACCTCTCCTGTCTCACTAAAAACCTGTCCTACAGCCACAGTGTGTGTCCACCCCACAGCTGATCATCACTCAGCCTGCTTCTGGGAGAAACACACACGAGTGCATTTATAATTACTGATCTAATTTCAAAGTGTATTATCTGTGTATTTTAGAAATGTGGGCCATTCACACCAAGTTTTCAAAAGGTGTTTTTGGGTTTTTTTTTTCCTGCATTTCACTTTCTGCTTTGCAGAGGATCTGTCAGATCACTAAAAGCAGTTCTGATTTCATACCCATGTTCAGGGGATAGTGTGGCACAAGGAGTGGAGATGTTTCAGGAATTTTCAGATGATTTTTGGTTTTCTTACATCTAACACAAGGGGTTTTTTTCTATACTCCATCTGAAATCATAGGAAGCCACTATTTCCAGGTTTGTGAAATTTCAAGAATGAGAAAAATGGGAAAGGAGGAATTTTAATAGCAAGGATCAGTCCAGTGCAATAATGGTATCAAACCAGAGCAGCAGGTCTAGCTCACAGCAATTATTAACTAGTGCCTCGAAAGAAGAAAACAAATGCTATGGATGAAAAAAATGCTATGGATAAAAACAAAGGAATAACATCATCTGTGGTTTCACAATATCTTACAATATGACAACTTGGGGAGCTTTCAAAGAAATGATCAGCTGTCTGGAAAATAAATATTTCTTTTTTATAACGTGGTGAAGCATAAAAGCTAATTTGTTGCTAAAATTTTCAAAATATGAACAGAAAAATACACATAATTAGATACTTAACAGTCTGGCATCAGTTCTGTTCTCACTAATGAATTATCTGACTGAGGACTCAATTAATAAAAAAATTAAAGGAGGATAATGTAATTAACACTAATCAATATGGGTTTACAGAAAATAAATGCTGTCAAATGAACTTGTTTTTCTCCCTTTTAATAAGACGACAAATTTGATCAAGTTCTAGAGCACATTTAACTTGCAACCACAAAGACGTTGACTACAAATATAACAATCCATCAAAATGCTAAATGCCGTAAATGGATGTAAATCTATCTATTTGATCCAGAAATAGATGAAGAAGAGAGAATAATGATTAATCATGTAAATTCCTAATAGAGTTTCAGGTTTCAGTTCCTGCTCTGCCAATAGTTAATATTCTCTTTGATGAAAATAAATAATATAATTGATGATCATGTTTGTAATTTGACTGAGAAATTGCAGAAAAACTGATCTGAATTGTTCAACAAGCTGGATAAACAACTGATTAACAGATGAAAAATGAGTTTGTATATCTAAGAAGAAAATAATTATTTTTTTCTCTATGAGATGGTGGAGTCTGCTCTGGAAAGCAGCACCTCTGAAAGGGAATTTTTGGTTGTAGGGGATGATCCACCAATTATGAACTTAAACTTGAGGGCAGAAGGCCAAGAGAGCCTTGTGTCTGACTTAAAAAGGGATAAAATATACTTATTCATAAAGGTCATGTTGCATCTGTCATAGGTGTGAAGCAACAGCACGTGGAATATGAAGCTTATTTCTGACACATCCCTTTCATAAAGCTATTGGTGAACTGAATAAAGTGATGTGGCCTCCCTGGTGTCACCAAAATATGTTCCAAATCTTTACAGAAAATAGCTGGGCTCCTGGTGGACACCCAGTTGGTTGTGAGCCAGCAGTGTGTCCCTCACCCGAAGGGGGTAAAGCGGTCCTGGGCTGCACTGGGCGTGTTGGAAGCAGGTGGGACGGGATCACTCCACTCTACTCAGCACTGGCGAGCTCACACCTGCTCAAGGCTTCCCAGTGCTAGAGGGACATGGACAGACTGCAGAGAGACCAGCAGAGGACCCCTGAGATGATTCAGATTCTGCAGTGTCTCTCGTGGGGGAAGGCTGAGAAAGCTGTGACAGCTTAGCCTTGAGAAGAGAAAGTTCAAGGGGGGGTTTGTCCATGTATCTGAATCCCTGAAGGGAGCGTGCAGAGAGAACAGAGCCAGCTCCTGTCAGTGGTGGCCAGTGAAAACAGCAGAGGTCAAGTGCACCCAGTGATACAAAAGAGGTTCCTCTGAACAGCAGGAAACACTTTTTTACTGTGAGGGTGGCCAAGCACTGGCACAGGTTGCCCACAAAGGTTGAGGACTTCCCTCCCTGGATCTACTAGAAGTCATCTAGACATGGTCCTGGGCACCAGGTTTGGGTAGCCCTGCTTGAGCAGGGGACATGGACCAGATGACCCCCAGAGGACCCTCCCAACTTCTACCATTCTGTGATTCTGTGAATGTAAGATAATCTATCACGTAATGAAAGACAAAACAAGCTTAATTTATTCATCTTACCAGCAAGGTGATACAGGGAACTGCAAGAGTTAATGGATACACCCAATCGAAAGATTTTACTGGGCAAGGATTCAACTTCAATAAAACCCCGAATGGAAAAAGGATTTATATCTTTTTCAGATGTAGTGATTAAGAAAGGAACAATTTATTAAGTTGGACAAAGATTTTATGTCCATGGCCTTAAATAGTAAAACCAGGACAGTGTTATTATTAGTGCTTCTGCAGGAACACTGTGGCTCATCCAACAGCTGTTCCATGCAGATTTTCTGGCCCATGTTCTGGATGGGTTACATTAACTGAGCAACTGCAGCTTTTGTTTCCACAAATCTGTGATCGTCCCACGGTCCCTGATCTGTCTTGTGGCTATTTCCATGACTTGCACAAAATAGATTTGCTGCTCTACTTTAGACCAATTCCATATTCAGAGGAAGCACAAGTGGTAACCCCTATGGGGTGAGAGAAGCTGACCAAGCAGCAGCACCCTTCATTTGCACGAGAGATCCTACACGGCGTAAGGAATTTTGACATAATAGAGAACTTTGCTGAATGTTGTTCTTGCTGCTACAACATTGATCCTTTTTAATTTTTGTCAACCAGGCATTTTCCTTATGTTTCTATCTCTGGGATGTGATCAAGTCCTTCTTGATTAATTGTGTTCAAGGCCAGGCTGGACAGGGCTTGGAGCAACCTGGTCTGGTAGAAGGTGTCCCTGCCCATGGCAAGAGGTTGGAATGAGATGGATTTTAAAGTCCCTCCTGACCCAAACAGTTCTGGGATTCTGTGACTCTATGAACATTGATTAACAAGGAACTAGGTAAGTAAAAATGGAGCTTCAGTAAAAAAACTGGTGTGGACAAGGTTATGAACATGGAAGCAATCCAAGTAGGGCTGGGAAAGGGAAGCATTCTCCTAAATTCCAGTCCCGCTCTCCCCTACACTGATTAAGGTCCCTTCATTTATATCCCATATGCTTTTAAGAGTATTTCTGGTTTATACTTTCACTGAAGTTTTACAGATTCGTCATTAACTTAGAAACACCTCTAGTTACAAGAGAGGCTTTACTAAAAAAAAAAAAAAAAGACTGAAAACAAGCTGGTCATTCAGGGAACCCTGACGCTGCTCTTGTGATTCCAGCGTGTGAGAAAACTCAGTTTAAAGCCCCTGGAAAAAAATTGGGCCTTGAAAAAAATCTTGTGATTACCTTGTCAGAGAAAAATTGACCATGGTGAACCTTAATAACAAAGACCAATGTTGTCAAAATGGAGCAGCAATTTTGAGAACCATTTTTTTAAGGAGCACTGTCATTACATCTTCAGGAAAGTATTCTGAAACTCCATAAGCAAACCTGTTTATCAAAGTACAGATTTTCATGTTTTTTACACTGTAAGTTCTCTTCTGGTAGCCAAATCAAATAATTAGATGTTCATTTCAAAACTAGGGGTGGGAGAAAAACTAAAATTTGAATTTTCAAATTTCTCATTTTGATAATGGAAAACAGATTGTTTAGTTTCAGAACTGTTAAAAATGATTCATTTACACTTGCTTATTCTTATGCCTGTTAGGCAGGAAACATTGACTTTTATTGTGCTTCTGTATTTATAATATGAAAGAAATGATATACAATTACCTTAGGATTACAACTCTAAATTGCATGTTTATATTAGTATTAATATCATTTTTATCACTAGGATAAATATTGCATGGAAAGAAGTGAGAATGCAGTAAACCTAAATCAAAAATTTTGTGTCTAATTTTTTAAGCTATATCTGAGTTATTTGCCATGACTTAACTAGCACAGAGTAGTTTATATCCATATTACTAAACTTTAGGGGACTGAAGGGACTCTAAATCAAGGTGGGCACATCGATTCAGACTTCTGGGAATAGGGTCTGGTCCTTCCCCCCCGCCAACCTGTGCCTGGAAGCCGCCTGAAATTTCTGATATGAGCCAAAACCATGTCAGGATCCTGTGAACCTCTGAGGAACAGGAAAATTGAGTAGCCAGAAATGTTCCTTGTCAGATGTTACTTTATNTAAACCACAATTACTTGTGCTAAAGTCCCTGAAGGCCACAGTTCAGTCCATGAACAAAACGAAAGGAGAATCCAGGGAATGGTGTAACTCCAGATACATTATGAACAGTTCTGGGAGCCTGAAATGAATTTCCCCTATAAATGCAGTTTGCTGACTTTGCTATATCTTCTTTCATGTACCCAGAATTTTTTATCTCTTTAAAGCATTTCCTGTGGTCATATTATCTGAGTGCCTACTGCTAGAAAGCAAATTAAGAGAGCAGAGAAATTAAAAAGGAAAGAAGGGGAGGCAATAATGAAGGGAAAAAAATATTTTCTCAAAACAGATAATGGGCCAGGTCTTAATTTTACTTCTTTCCCCCTAAAACTGATTAATTTTCTCCTGCCATGAAATTTAAATAGATAATTTGCTCTACTGTCTACATCCTAAAATGGAAAAGTGTATTCCCTCACATAAATATAATTTAAATAATATTTTTGGCTAAATCACATGCAAACACTTTGTATCCACATAAGTACAAATAAACTAAATTAAACTAATAAAAATAGAATCTCCTAACTTCCTGTCATTTTAAATATTCAATAAAACTAAGACTTTCCTTTAATGGGTGAGATTTGCCTATTCTTGATTTTGTGGCTCCATTTAAGTGTGTGTAGAAGGGGGTTGTTTGGGAAAGGGAAAAATAGAGAAATAAAAAGAATATGCTTTATTCAGACACACAAGCTGGTTTCATTGATGGTCCATATCCCAGCTGAGAAAAATGAAAAATAACCTCATACGCCTGGTTTCAAATTTTCAAGGAAACAAATTCAGCAGATTTTATGTGTGGGGTTTTTTGACTTTTAGGAGGAAGAAGGATTAATTAAGATTAAATTCTTAGACAAATTTTTTTTGTCTAGAAGATTACAAAAGATTAATTCACTTTTAAAATGTGGCTGTGGAAATGAAGGATAACCATGCAGTAGTGACAGCAGCTCTTGAGATGTTCCAGCCTCCCCTTTGTGCTCCAAGGGATAAATCATCCAGTAGTAGATTGTGCATAAAATCTTCAACTTAATACTGTATCACCTAACTCTGGCCTTCCTGTTAGTTATGGGACATTGTGGATTTGGCACTCAGTATTCCTGTCCAAAGAGGTTTTGGTCCTAAGACAAGGAAACACAAGCCAAGAACATGGAGCAATCCAAGCTCATCTGGAGGGGCAGTACGACTTGAGCAAGGCTTTGTCCTCCCTGTCTTAGGGAGCCAAGCACTTCTGAAGTTCACTCAGCCTAAGCTGAGCAACCACATCAGATCAAAATAAAGATTAAAGGATAGTGGAATGAGAAAAAAAATGCCTGAAATGTTCTTCATTCTTAACCTGGGAGATTTGATTGTCATTCCAGCTCCAGAGAGTTTGGGGTCTGTAGAACTTTTCTGAAGAGGGGATGCCAAAGCTGCGTCCCACCACACTGCCGCAAGGTCGGGGTCCTTGCTGGCAAGATGTAGCTGGATTTTTTGTGGAAAAAAACCCAGGTAGTACAAAGGTATAAAACACAGGGCTTGCAAACGCAGTTAACCTTGGATACAAGAGTTCTCCTCAGTAACACAGCAAGCACTTGGAGGGGTTCCATTTTCCAGAGAGCCCACAGGCTGTGTGAGGCTTGGTCTGGGAGAACTAGACTTGGAAAACCTGAACATGACCCAGCAATGTGAGGGTTCACAAGCTGGGATTCCTGCCATCAAAAATTGGTCACTAAGTGGGTACCAGAGATAAGTGAGTGACATTTGAGCTCATTTTTTATCACAATTGGACAGAATCAGTGTGCTCAGTTTTGGGCCCCTCACTTAAAGAAGGTGCTGGAGTGTGTCCAGAGAAGGGAAATTAAGCTGGGGAAGGACATGGAGAACCTGTCCTCTGAGGAATGACTGAGGGAGCTGGGGGTGTTAAATGTGGCAAACATTTTGGACTTGTCCATAAGGGTTCAACAGGTGCGGCTGAGCTTTCCTGGCTTGCTAAAAGCTGCTCCTGGTACCTTTCTTGCTGCTGGGTTTGGTGATGCCCCTCCTTGAAAAATGGGCACTGGTGGGTTCAGGAAAATGTAAAATGGGTTCAGGAAAATGTAAAATAATGGGGACATAATTTTTAGCAGGGCCTGTAGTGACAGAGCAAGGGTTTTAAACTGAAGAAAAAAAAAATAGGTAGATTCAGACGAGATGTAAGGAAGGAATTTTGCAATGAGGATGCTGAAACTCTGGCACAGGTTACCCAGAGAGGTGGTGGATGCCTCATTTCAGGAAATATTCAAGGTCAGGTTGCACAGGGCTTTGAGTAACCTGACCTAGGAAGACATCCCTGGACATGGCAGGGGGTTCGACTAGATGCCCTTTAAAGTTCCTCTCCAACCCAAATTATTCTATGCTCCTACACTTGTATGATTCTATGAAAAACCCTAGTTATATCTGGAGATGTAGCAGGAACCGTAGATTTACCAGCAAGCATTATAGAAAGATGGATTTTTAAGAAAAGAGTCTTGTTATTATTCCAAAAGAAAAGGTATAAGTTGCTCACCAAAGCAATGATTTTGTAAATCCATCAATAAGCCAGCAGTAAATTTTGAGATACTGGCAAAGTGATTTTTTCCCCTGTGAATTAAAAGCTTTATAATTAAAAGTAAGCTTTTTAATAAAAAATACTGATTTCTGAAATACTTGTGAGAACATATGGAAGAAAAATTTCAGGAAATAAAAGGAGCTGATTTGGAGGAAAAGGTACCAAACACCTTCAAAAAACCTGGATTTTGCCAGAACTCGGAAATGTGCCTTTCCATGAGCTCAGCGAGCAGCAGAGGGCGCTGGGATAAACGGATTTATTTAAAACTCCAGCCAACAATACGCATTTGCTGGGAGTTGGATGCTGAGGGAGATAGACTTTTTTTTTATAGAGATTCACGCTAGATTTAAAAGGCAGAGCAGGATTTTAGAGTCCATTTCTGGAACAGGGCCTTGATTAGGGGCAGGCAAATTTTAAAAATAACCCCAAACAACAAACAATAATTCCGGGAAAAGCATATGAAATAAAGGCAGTATAACTTATTGAATAAAAACTATTTTTTTTTAACTTCTTAACAAAGAGACCATCATCTTATTTCAGGTCCGCTCTCTGCTCCCCTCCCCACCCCCCTCCCCGGGGCTGTTAACAGCTATTTTTCTTGGATGATTAGGATATTCGACCTGGTCTGTATTTTCACTATTCTACAGTGAGTAATACTCACTGTATTGAACAGTGGAGTATAAAAGATTTATTCTTATTTTAAGGCAGAGGTTCAAACACTGAGTGGCCTGTTATTAAAAAATCAGTGTGAATAAGAACCTGCAACGTTATCCTGAAGGAGGAAAAATTCGTACCAGTGTCATCTCTAGCAGAGGAAATATTTGGGTGTTTGTAACTCCCAGTTATGGACGTGGACCTCTTGGAGCAAGTACAGAGGAGAACACGAAGATGCTCAGAGGGCTGGAGCGGACAGGCTGCGAGAATTGGTATCGTTCAGCCTGGAGAAGAGAAGGCTCTGGGGAGACCTTAAAGCCCCTTCCAGTGCCTAAAGGGTGTCTAAGAGAGCTGGAGAGGGACTTTGAACAAGGGCCTGGAGGCACGGGACAAGGGAGAATGACTTTAAACAGAAAGTGAGGAGAATTAGAATGGATATTAGGAAGAAATTCTTCCCTGTGAGGGTGATGACGCTCTGGCACAGGGTGCTCAGAGAAGCTGTGGCTGCCCCATCCCTGGAAGTGTCCAAGGCCAGGTTGGACGGGGCTTGGAGCAACCTGCGATAGTGGAAGGTGTGGTTGGAACGGGACGATCCAGCCATGGCAGGGGGGTTGGAACGAGACGATCCCGCAGCTGCCTCCCAAGCCGAGCCATTCCACGATGGGCGGGCGGGGGCGGCCGCTCGGAGGGCGCTGCTGCGGGCAGCCAGTCCCCATCAGAGGGCGCCGCTGCCCCGCTCAACGCGCTCCGGAGCTCCCGAATCCCGCGGGGCATCGCCCGCACCGCCAGCGCTGGAACGGCGCGGGGGGAGCGGGGGGCTTCCTCCGCCGTGGGCAGGGCTACGTATAAAGGTATCCTTTAAAAAAAAAAAAAAAAAAAGAAATAATACATTGTGCTTTGTGATAGCNTGTGCCCTTTTTCTCCTCCTCCTCAGTGCAACGCTGGCTGTGCTAACAAAACTCGTATCTGCTTCAACAACTTCCAGCAAGACCGTTGTCCAGCTCCTGCTGCAATATCTGGGTGCTGTTTGCCTCTTGCCTTTTGTGGGTTGAGGTTTTAGAAGAAGATGCGCACTGTGAAATGGGGAGGGGTGGCGGGGTGGTATAGAGGCTGAGGGGAAAAGGGATGAATTTATATTTTCTGCCTTAATTTGAGGCCAAAGAGAACAGAAAAAGCAAAGCCCACCCTTCCCACCAGCCAACCACACACCAGCAAATGTGTCTCCTGATGAAGTTTTCCTCGTTTCCGAGA
>VYZQ01029079.1:2231-12550 GCA_013400655.1 Mystacornis crossleyi
AAATTGTTAACTCTAATACTACTATACTGGGTAGAAGGTTTTTTTTTTTTTTTAAATAAGATAACAGCCTTTCCTGCAACAATGCATTTTTATGTGTTGTTTCTTCAATATCAGAATAGTTTTACTGTTCTAAGTGGGTATTTGGAACATAGATTCGATCATTTCCCCCTTTTGTAGCATATTGTAGCAACTATTTCAAGGCTGTTCAAATTTTTATGATCATAGTAAATGAGAAGCTATTTATTATTTGTCATGTTGGAATTTAGATAAGGCAGAGAGACACATTTGAAAAAACAGTTTGAACGTTCTGATTCAGCTTGGGGGAAAAGGTTTTTGCTAAGCTTGCACAGCATATTTATGTATAATCCAAGCTAACTAGTAAACAATCGTCATGTATTTATGACTTGCCATCCTCATACTCTTGTAAATAAATCTATAGACTGTGAAGTAATTAAACATAAAATACCTAAATTCTGTAAACAGCAAATTTGGCCTAGCAGGAAACCTCCTATTTTTAAGCAAAACCCTTAATTTCTTTTACTGTTCTCAACATCCTGTGCAACAAGAGCTCATAATTAAGAGCCTGGCTGGTGGTGTGGTGTCCTCGTGCTACAGGCTGTCACCTCCAGAGGTCTGCATTGAAATCTTTCTCAGGTCACAAATGAAATGAGTTTGGAGGTCTTAGCTTGTGACCAAGACAGAAACCCATCGTGTAACTTTGCAGACTTGCTATAATTAGTAGTTGCTCCTTAGGCTTATAAATGAACTCTGCATCCTTGAGGGTATAGAAAAGGAGCACTGAGGACTCCTGAGACAACAGATGGGATAGTGGTGGAGCTATTTGATGGTTTCAAGCCCTCACTTTCATGGGAACACCAGTGTAAACTTAAATAGGCAGTTCAAGTAGGGAGGTTATTTTTACATATGTATTTACATTCCTTCCTCCTTTACACCCCCAAAGATTTGTTTAGGTACAACTAATTAATAATTCAATAATGTATACCTTTGTGCATGCACCGAATACAAAAGACCCTAAAACTGCATTTCAATTTAACTGCACATATTAATGACGAAACAGTAAAACAAACAAAAAAACCCCATCTACACCTGTGAGAAACATAGCAGGAGTGAGCGTTATCTCTCAGTGCCCATATTTATCACTTTTCCATTGTAGCCACTGTCATTTGTGGCAATGTGTACTTTTCTTGAAAGTTACAAATGAAGACAATAAAGAACTGAATGACAAATTCAACTTTTGAGGGAAATTTATGAAGTAGACTTTTATGCACAGCTGGATTTAAAGTTGCATCCTAATTAAGGATCCTTGGCTAGTCATCGATGTTTCTTTTATGTTAGTGGGTTAGAGAGATGGAGAATTTAGCATGGTTTTAATATTTTTCAGTGTCTTCAAATAAGTAATGTAGATCCATAATTTTCATTACTGGAAGGCAACAACTTTAGTCAGTTCTTAATTTGGCATCCAACTCTAAAAGACAAGTTAGACTTCTGTCATAAGTACATCCTTCGGATGCTGTAGTTTTGATTAATTGTCATCACATTTGAGAGTGGGTTACCTCTTCTTTAACAAGATATGATGTGTGAAGACTCCATTAGTTAGTCCAGTGGTTCTACACCTTCAATCTACAGCACATGCAGAGCAGCAGTAACATTTTAATCTCAATTTTCAAGCAACAAGCATTTATATGTAAATAAAAGAGCCATTGTAAGAGCCAGCATTGGCGTTAATAGCACACCGGAGGTGTTCTGCTGCATGTGTTTCTTGCTCTTTATGTCCTTAAAGAGTTGTTAAGGATCTTTCAATTCTAGAAAGTTAATTATTAATTAATTATTATTTATTGATAAATCAAGATAAACAAATAAACAAATCTTTAACCTCCATTGGAAGTTCCTTGTTAGTTGTTCCTCCTTACTGAGGTAAGCATTAGGTGGCAAGCAAGGTCTTAAAAATTAACAATGAGCATGTGTGGGCCACTATATTTTTGACCGTGATGAACTCTGAATTCAGACAGGCTGTCCTGAAGCACAGTAATAAAAATACACCTTCCTGAAAGACATTACGCCATTCACTTGTGCAGTGCTTCATTTCTCTACCATAATTTACTATCTATGCAGAAAATCAACATTAGTTTTAGGAAGACTCTCCCAGCCTGTGTTATTGCTGGTTTGGGGTTTTTTTGGGTAGTATATCTGAAATGAAATCACTAACTATTTTGCCTGTGGTGATCACCAGCAAAACTTGTTTGTGGAAAGTGTTAGACTTCTTAAAGTTGAAGCACAGTTCTTGTGCAAGTTGTGCAAGAGATGGTTTAGCTCAAGATGTCTCGTTGTGTTTATGTTTCTCTTTGTTTTCAGAACGAGTAGAAAGTGGGTTTGGGATTTGTTGTAGTTCATGGTGGGCTGTGCCTGGAAATGGCAGCATCGTTTACATGAGTTAAAGAGTAAATTATTGATATTGCCAGAGCTCAGTATTTCATATGGCTGGGTTCTTCCAAAATTATTAAGGTAAAATAAGAGTTAAAAGCTTTCGTGGAAACTTAGGTAAAATCTGAAAGGCATTTCCAGATTGAGTTGAACCTGGCATCAAACTCTGACCCAAGGTATGCACAGCCCTCCCTGTTGCTGTGACAAGAACTGCATCCATGTCTGGCTCTGGATGTAATTGGAGGCAGGGTGATGGCCTCCCAGGTGGAGAATTAAACTTTTCTATCACTGCACTGAGTTTATAAACACAAAGACAACAGGTATTAAATATGAGCTTGACTTTGCCATTCTTCTGCACATTGAGGTCCTGCTGACTTTGCTGGCAATCCTGAACAACTGCAAAATAAAATGAACTTACTGGATCGGAGTAAAGATTAGTTCTGGATTGTAATTCAGAAAGCTTCAGTTCCTCTTTTTTTTTTTTTTAATTGCAAAATCAGGTGGCAATGTATTGCTTGTTTTGCCATCTGCAGAAGGAGGGGAAAAAACTAGGGAGGGATTTACCTTCAGCTCCTTGGAGGAGAAGCTTGGAAATATAGTTTGCATAATGACAATCCTAGCATTCTGTTTGTGCTTTCAGTAACAGCATATTGAGATTCCCTGTTCATATTGGAGAAAAAGAGTAATAAAGGACGTTTTCATGGAGGAATGGAAATACGGCTTTCAGCCTGCCATTAGGTTGCCCTTATAAGATTCATGGAATTCGCACATCCATAACAAAAATGTGTACTAGAGGGGTTAGAACCCCATTTTATTTGGTAGCTGCTGGAGTGGCATGGGAAAGGCCATTTCATTCCAGCATTTTTCTTTGACTACACTTTTCTGTACTTGTATCGTGTATCACTTGGCAGGGCTAAGAGTTGAAAGGAGAATGTAACATTCATTTTAACCATTTTAAAGAGTTCACTTTGATATTTTAGCCACTTAAAACACCTGCTGTCAGAACAGTATAATTGATTT
This sequence comes from Mystacornis crossleyi, assembly GCA_013400655.1. Lineage (NCBI taxonomy): Eukaryota > Metazoa > Chordata > Aves > Passeriformes > Timaliidae > Mystacornis > Mystacornis crossleyi. The sequence goes on from VYZQ01029079.1 coordinate 5,694, forward strand.
CAATTAACTTTGAATTTCTTCAATAAAATGACTCTTATAATAACTCCAGTAATCCCATGATGCCTCATTAGAGGAGCTGGCTATGATGATTATCCCTGTGATTTAGCAATTTTTTCCTTACTATGCCTTTGTCTATTCAGAAAAAAGAATGGCGCCAACAATAACTTTTAATTTCATTTCTGGTTTTACATTAACAACACTTGCTATCTGTTACACACTGTAAAATACCTAATTTATACTTGCAGCAAACAGGCATTTGTTTCGATGTACATAATACTTTAGTAGGGAGATTTTTTTAAAGAAACTTTAGTTCTGTGTAGGAACTCTGCGTCTTGTAGTTACAATTTGTTTTAGTTTTTCAGTAGACACTTGGGCAGCTGTTAATTGGTGCTTCTGCAGGAGTCTTTGTTAGGAGCTCTGGTTTGATGGAACCAAATCTTCACTGGTTCATGCCATGTGTGTGGCTCTTCCAGAGCAGTATATCATGGCAGATGTTTAAACCAGTTCATCTTGTTTCAGGAGCTGGTGCACAGACTCCTTGTATTTGTGGAAGAAAAGGGGAATGTCTCCTTTCCATAGCATGATGCTAGAGAAGGGTTTTGAATGGTGGTTTTAAATGACATTTCCATGGGATACTGCATCAGTTTAAACACTGCTCCTATGTTCAAGTAGAGAAAATCCCTTTTCATCTCATTGCAGATTTGATTTTCAAGTTTAAAGCGTGAAGGCATATCAAGACATGCTCATACAAAGTTACTTTTAACTTTTCCCTCTATGCCTTTTTCTTTGTGATCAAAGATAAAATATGCAGCATTTTTGTACTTGATTATAAAATGATACCTCCCTCCTCCCTCTGCCCCCAAAACAAAATCTGAAGCACCAAAAAAATTTTTAAGCAATAGAGTTAAAGGGTAGAAATTTGCAAATCAATAAGACAAGGCCATGGTAAATGGTGTGTGTGTGGCCACGATGCCAAGGAGGGCAACTGGTACATGCAGAGGAGCTGGAGGTAGGGGAAATTTGTAAATAGGCTGCAAGTTTAGGATAAGAAAAAGAAGAACAAAAAGGAACCGGAATTGGACTAACTGAAATGCGAATTTGTCATTCTGCCATTAAAGCAGACGGTTATTTCAGTGTAACAGACTCATATTTGATCTATCCAATCCTCATCACACACCTCTTACATGTCTGTGTATACATGTATTTTATATATATATTATTATTTTTACTTTTTCAAGCTTAAGATAGTACTACTTTTTTATTTGTAATTGTGCTTCTTGAGTCAAAGTGTACTTTGTGAAAAATGTTTTCTCCCTCACCCCTCTCTTTTTTGAATCCGCTTCTTATTGTTATGCAGTAGCAATTTCCAGAGAGTCATACGAAATTGCTGATGCGGCTTAGTTCTCACTCCAACCTGCAACTGCCAATAGTAGCGTCTATTGAAATCTAATATGTACCACGGGGCTTTTTGCACATGTACAGACAGACCCTTCTGAATAATAGACAGAGGACTGGGAAATAGGAGCATATATTTTTCTTTTTTTAACCCATGGAGAACTTAAATATATGTTCAAGTTTAAACTGTAAAACAATCCTTTGACTGAATTAAAATAAAACAGAGAACTGACCATAAGTGCAGCTGCAGTAAAATCAAAGCAATAAGTACTCGAGAACTCTGTAGATATGATGGGTGATGTTAATTTAGGCTTTTGAGCGGCAATCTTATTTTCAGAGTTGTAGTTCAGCTTTAGGAGCGTGGGCATTGAGGCTCTGGCTAGAACAGTGTGTTCACCTGAAGGTTGGTCTGATTGCTTGTGTTTAATTGAGAGAAGCATATAATTGGCCTTGAAGCAGAAGTTAAATCTATATTGTGTATAAGTTATTTTTGTTTCCACACTGATTTAGCTTGATCCTGTTGGTACTTTGTGATGTAGCTTACCTCTTATCTGGGGAGAAGGAGTGGAATTGCCTTTCTGCGCAAGTCAGCTATCAATGACAAATCTTACAAGGTTGCAGAAAGTGAAATTGTATATTACATTTTGAATAATTGAGTCAAGTGAGAATCACTGATACTTTTGACATGCAGCAGAGATTAACCTGCATTTTCTGTAATGTTCTGTTTTTCTAAAGCACTTCAAATCAGCTAAGATTGGCTAAAGATTTATTGGTGAGTCGAAGCTTTTGTAAGAATGAGGAAGAGAGAAGCTTCCATTTTCAGAAATGTACAGATTTGAGTGTCTCTGTGTATAAACATGCTTGTGTGTGTGTGTGTGTGTGTGTGTGTGTGTGTGTATGTGTAGTTGGGTGTGAGCATAAGGTCTTTCTCTTTGATATCATTGAGGCAGAAAGCCAATATGCGCATGTAAATGAACCTGAAAATGTAATTAAAAATATATACATACTGGGGACTCCAATACAGAATTTAGTATGAGATGCAGGTTACAAAGTGACAAGTAACACTTCCTATGTTATCACTGGTAGTAACTCTCATCTGTGATTTATGTGTCTTATGTGTTATTAAGTGCCAAATAGATAAATGCTGAAATTATTTCTTTAGGTATTTCACCTTCCAGTTATTTCACCACAATGACTGAAAGCAAAGTACATCTTGCCCATTCTCTTCCCTTCAACCAAAACAAAAGCCAAAATACACCTACCATGCAAGTGTTACTACGGAGACTGAAAGTATTTTACATAAAGTCAGATAAAGACCTATTTGATAACATATCTTTCCTGGCAATAAAATATGACAAAATAGACTTGTGAATATATTAGATGAAGAAAATTCTGCAAATCATTAACACGTATCTAGGAACTTGTATACAGATGGAAAAAGAGAAAGATTGCCAGGGGAAAGACATAAACAATTTTGTCCTTTATTTCAGTGTAGATAACAAAGGCTCACACATAAAAGCCTATATGAGAGGCACCTCAGAAACTCCAAACTTTAGGCAAGAAGCCAGTTTTCTTTGCTTGAAAGTATTTTCGAAAAGTTAGGTCAGAGTGCTGGGTGCAGAAGCTAATGTTTCTGCTCTCCAACTTAGGAAGAAACTACTTGGAAAAGCATTTATTTTGCATTTAAAAATACAAGTGGAGTCTAGATGCATTTCTATCAACAGCTCCGCAGCCCATAAATATATACAACCTAAACCAATACCTTATTTACATTATTTTATTAATATTCTTTGCTGAGTGAGCTTGAATGGAACACAATCTCTCATATAGAGGATCTAATTATAAACACAAGGGACAGAACCAAATAAGCAGTCTTTAAAGGGAAAAGAGTCTGGCAGCTTTGTTTAAAGTGTCCTTTAATGAACTTCTTTAGCAGCTTGTATCTTAGCAACACGTTTTATTACATACCACTGCGGGAGAAGCAGTTTGCAGATGGAGTTGCACACAGTAATTTATTTCCCCCTTTTTCCCCCTTTTTTTTTCTTCTCTGTGGTGACTCAACTGGAATGTGCAGAGGTAGCTTTTCTAACACTGATAGCTCACTTGAAATCCCTGACTGGTTCATTTGTATCTGTTCTGGTTTTTTAGTTGATGAAAAAGGCATTTATTATGGTAAATGCATAGTGATTTTGCGTGCTCTTAGAAATTCAGGTACGACTGTTTTGAATAGGCATGGATTTAAATGGAAAACAACCCCAGCTTTTTTCACTGCACTTTTCTTCCACAGATATGTTGCACTTGGCACTCATCCTCATCGCACACTCGGATGAGTTTCCAGATTTGGAGGTTATTTATTCTCCATGTTACATGGAGTTGTTTTAATCTCTCATCTTTCACCCTTCCAAAGTTAATTGGAAAATAGCAGTGACAGAAGCATTTGCAATTTTCTTTTTGTCTTCTTAGACAAAACTTGGCACTTAAACTGCAAATATATTTTTTAAAAGCTGCTGTTTCAAAAACCAGTTGAAATTCTGCACTACTGTCCCTCCTTCAAATGACCTACAGGGCTATCTTTGTTGAAAGAAATACTTTTTGTTCTCTCCATTACTAATTGCAGACCAAGTTCTCATATGTTTTGAGTAAAAGAGTATGTGTGTAGCTTTTTTCAATAGGGTCTTTGGAGAAATATGATATTATTGAAGATGAGTATGAGTAATACAATCTAGACTTCATTTTTTTTTCTTATAAATTAAAGGGGAAAAAATGCCTTTAATGAGCAAACTAAATACTATTCAGCTCAATTTACATTTTCTGCTGGCTAGGCAGGTGTAAGTCCAGAAATATATTTCCCTGGAGTTCACTGGAGTTACCCAGAGTTTGCACTGGTGTGATAAAAATCAGAATATTATCAGGGGAGAAAAGCATGTGAGGAGGGGAGAGGGCAGATGAAGGCAGTCCAGAGTGTTAGGAGAACTCACAGAAGATGGAGATTGTTGGCTTAAATATACTGCTCTTGGGAATGGCTTCATTAAACTTCAGTTAAGAGCTAATATATTAGGGATTGATATTAAAAAGACAAAACCCATCCATTTCATAAATCCCATTGATATTTGCAAGTAGACAGTAGATGGTTTTTGAAAGAGATGGAATTGTTTCTCTGCTAACATTAGTGAAATGTAAATGTATTTCCATTAACTGGCAAACTATTACGTTTCTTGAGTCCTTAGCTCAAAAAACCAGTTTCCTTTCACTCCAAAATATGGATGATCTCTCCAGTTTTCTGGTTTCAGTGTGTCAGGTGACAGCCTGTTGTCCCTTTTGGATCTGCAGTATCTCAGCCTTAGTAGCAGCATAAAGAAGTCCTTTGAACTTTAAAAGCAGTAAAAGAGGTAAAAAACGGAGAGGTAAAGGATGCAGTCCCACTCTCTTTATACCATGGTGATACTTGTTTTAAAACAGAAGGATGTCCTCTGGAGCCAAAAGTGATTCCGTTGACATGTGATTAACTTACTTTTTTCTTTTACAATTCAGCCCACTGTTTATTAACTCAATTTGGATTGAAAAAACTCTAAGCTGGGGGAACGCACTAGAATCATGCACAGTCACCAGGATTAATGATGACAGTCTGAACTGTCAAACAAGCTAAATCATGAAATTTAAAATAGTGCCAGACAAAGGCTTATATGTTTTTCTGCAGCTGTACTGGCCCTAACAAAAGGGACCTGCCGTTACTGGAACAATTCATGTCCTGTCATGAGAAACAGCATTTATGCCAGGCACAGCATTTGAAGACCATGTCTTAGGTTAATTTTTTTTAATGTGATAGAGTTGAGAATATTTAAGCGAGGTGTAAAAACAACATAGTCTTAACATACTAAGAAATTTCATTCAGAAATGTTGCAGTAAGAGAGAACAAAATGAAGAACCTGGTTATTTTCTGAAGCATTTAGGAAGGAATTGGGAACCTGTGTATCATATTGGCTAAAACAAATCAGCAAGATCCAGTGGTTCATTTTTCATTTAATAAAGAAAAAAAAATCATTTTTTTTCCAGAAACACAAACATTTCCAGAAACTTTTTTAACCCTCTGAGTGCTACCACTGTACCTCATTACAGAAATACTTTTAGTAAAGGAAACTTAAAGGAACTTCCATCCCCAGATGAAGCAAAGACTCATTTATAAATAATGAGAGCAGGAACAATAGAAAGCTGAGTACATTCTGCATGAATAATATAACTGAGGATTATGAAAAGCCTATGATTTTTGTATGCCAAACTCAGTTTGGGAGTGCAGCATTCAGCTGATTTTTTTGACACTGAAGAATCATCCCTTCTCCCCACCATGTGTATGTGGAAACGTACACACACAGAGGCCTAGCACTGATGATTAAAGAGGGGAGTCATCAGCAGCTCCTAGAGGTGGTGCTGAGATTCAGGTGTAAATTCATAAAACCGGTGGAAGCTGGGTTGAGATCTAGGCCAGCACTGAGCCTGAGGTAGGTAGAGGAAAGGTGGAAGATTTGTTTTAAGAATAGAGTCTGAGCTTCAGTCTGTATCTTTGGCTAGGAGGCTATTCTGTTTGCATTTGTGCATTTTTAAATCAGAGAGTTTATGAGGCCTTCGGTATGAACTCCTATTTCTGGCATCTTTAGATAGATCATTTTTATTTATGAGACTGTATCTGGATTTAAGCTCTGGATTTCAGGCCTTTTGGTTGAAATATTTTGGCCATAGTTGGTTATTTTATCTTTTTTTCCTCTTGCACTTTCTTAATTAAATTCATTCTCCTAAATATGCTGAAGCTTTTTGGGTCCGGGTCTGTCTTTGTCCTGTGTGTATTTAGGGTTTGGCTTAATGAGTTTCTCCTCCAGGATTCATAGGCCATAAGGTAATGCAAACAGTGAAGGCAGTAGTAGCTGATGTTTTCCATACACAGTGGAAGAATAAACTTCCCCCAAAACTCATCTTTGAGTGACTTTACCTACTGTTACAAATACAGAGCAAATAAGCTGGAATTTTCCTGGCTTGGGCTGCCTGAGGTGGTCCATTTCATAGGTGGTCCACCTACTGTTATGAACCTGCTATCCTATTTTATAGGAGAATAACATACAGTTATGAACAAGATGTTCTTTCCAACCTAAGCCATTCTGTGTTTCTATGGTTCTCTCAAAGTTGAGTTGTTGCATTATTTTGCAGTTCAGTCCCTGGTTGCTCTTTGAAATTGCCTCCTATTAAACTGAGTGCTGTCAAATGGCAATGATAGATTTTGTAAGATGATCCAATGTCCTGAAAGCTGGACTGAAATCCACTAATGTATTTTCTAAAGATCTTCCTACTATATGGCCCCTCTTAATTCTACTAGTGTTAGCTAGCCAAAGTGGCATGCTAAGCTCTGTCCATAATTACAATTTCTGATAGTCTGATATTTTGCTTTACTGTTTGGGGAAAAAAAAAAAGAAGGA
>VYZQ01029082.1:3573-14222 GCA_013400655.1 Mystacornis crossleyi
CTTTGGTTCCGGTTTACTCTGTCTTCCTGAATAAGAATGCAGAAATCTTCATAAATACAGATTTGTTCACACAGTTCTGAAGATATATGTTTCTTGTTAAATTATCTCCTTGATTCAACAGCTACATTATTCAGATCTGTGTTTTTTCCTTTAAATTCACATCTTATTTTATATAAATGAATCAAGAGTACAATCAGTAAAATCATACAATCAGATAATAGTGTGGATCAGAAGGGATCTCTAAAGGTAATCTAGCCCACCCCCTGTTATGGGCAGGGTCACCTTCCACTAGACCAGTTTGCTCAAAGACTGATCCAACCTGGCCTTGAACACTGAACACATGGTTTACATGTCATAATAACAGCATATTATGTGAACTTTCTGATACTGAGGAATTCTTTTCTATATTTAAAATGCAAAGTATTCCTAAATATTCCTACAGTGGAGGGAATAAAATTCTCAGTATTAATTATAGTCAGTTTACTACTCAAAGTTGCTGTGTAAGGAAATTTCTTCTGTGAAGCTAATAGACTCTCTCTACAACTACCATCCTTTTCCCCAGTTTCTGATTATTTGCAAAATAATAAATATTTGAGCAGAAGTTAATTGCTTCTGTTCAATCATTTGACACACTCTTCATTACTTTTAGAGCATGTGAACCTTTCACTCAGCCACACTTACAATCAAGACTGATGAAATCGTTAGATGTGTTACAAACATTCAGTTTATCCACATAGAGTTTGGCAACTTCTTAAAGGTCTTCTATCAAGTTCATTGACTGCTTAATTATTTGTTGCTGATACTGAATAACGGTATGATCACTGTCATTTGTCATTACACTCTATTTTTGACTGTGTTGCTGGTGGTTCCTAGAAGGCCCCAGTTAAGTGAACAGGAGTTAATAACATTTCACAAAAGTCTGCAGTTTCCTTGTGAAATAAACCCACTATTTTCTTACAATCCATGAGGAATAGCAATGACTACTGTAATGAAGAGGTGCCCCCCGTGGGGGGGATGGGCATGAGTGGATGCGTGGGGCACGGGGTTTCTCTGTCCCTGTTCCCTTGGTCATGTGTACCCCAAATCCTGTCCCCTATTGGTCAGTTTGAATGTAGCCCGCGGGAATCCTGTACTTAAGGGAGTGTTCACAGGACCCCGGGGGGGTTGTTCCAGACCTGTTCTGGGGGCAGTCGCTGTCGGAGTCCCTGCTGGGCTCCGGCCATGTGCGGCAAGGGGGAATAAAATCTGGAAACATCTATCAAATATCGTCTCCTTGATTCTTTCACGGGCCAAGGCTGTCTCCCAGGGAAAGGTTGCAGCCACCCCACTGCAACACTGTAACTGATGAGGAAATACTGTGCCCTCCTGTACTCAAATCTAACTTGCTTTCCTTCATAATTATGTCTCCTAGACAAAGTTAACTTTTGAGTAGAACTCAAAAGTCATTTTGTCATTTGTTGCTATTTCAGTGTTTCTAAATGAAAGCTCACAAGGCATGATCCAGTTGTCTCAGTTAAAAAGAGTGTAGAAGTGACAGATGCAAAAGTACTTTCAGTAATTTGTATTCTGTGATTCAGCTGCAGAGTCTTGCTACACTTTATTTTAACAACTTGTCTGAGAAAGAAGATAATGTGTGGTATCTTCCTTGATAATCCTGTTAGGACTGAAGTCATGGAAAAATAATGTTGTGTGAATCATCATAATAATATCATAATCATGCTGGTAATTTTTAAACTATCTATACCCTCACCTTGTCTGTTTTCAGTGAGGTATTCCCTGTGACTTCTCAGGGGGTAAAGACTAGTCCTCTTTATTATCTTTGATTGCAAGCAAAATATAACTTTTTGGCCTTATCAACAGTGAGGATAAAACTTGTAGCTGATAGTCTTTACCTAGATTTTTCTTATGGAGGGATAACTTTTGTTTTAATCTATTTTATCCTTTATAGTAGAAGTAAGCAAACCAGGTATAAATACAGCACACAAGTGTATAAGTATAGAGCATGCTGAGGAGCAAATTTTCTTTGTGGCTGATGTATCAGCTTTTCCTCACATGTGTACACCTTTCCTCATGCACAGATGGCTGATTTAATTATGCAAGCCATATACTCTACTTTAAAACTCACACCCACGATAACGGGAAACAGAGAAGAGCACAGAAAACTGGGATTTGAGATCTTTATTTTCAATCCATGCCAGATGCCGCTTCTGTATCTCTGATCCTCTTTCCTACGAAAAAAAAAAAAAAAGAAAAAAAAAGAAAAAAAAAAGAAGATGAGGTATAGATCTTTCTGTAGTTCGTTCCTTGTTCCATTTTCATCTTTTCCTCTAAATTGAAAAATACCTTCTGATGAAAGGACCTTCTCTGAAAATGTGTCTTGTTTATTTTCAGGGAAGAAACTAGTATAAAGGTATTCAGTGTGAATGTTAACAGAAAACACTAATGCTGATTTCTAGACCAATTTCTGTACTTTTTGGCTTTCTAGACAAAAGTACTTGCATTTTCAGCTGGGGCATCTAACGCCTAGAACCCTGAGCTGCTTTTCATCACAGATCTAAAACTGTGACAGCATTGAAAATTACCTTGTTATTACTCACAAAGGTATTGTGAAGCTTAAATAATTAATATTAACAAAATACTTCAATATCTTTAGTTTAAAAGATGAGGTAGCAGCTCTTAAAATCTGGGACACGTCTTGAAATCTCGAACAAATTACCTAATAGAGCATTTCTTAAATGTTATTTGATACTACTACAGATAAAGAGGTGTGGTTTACCTAGTTGTAAAAATTCTATTAAATGCAAAATAATAACAACAGGTCTGTCTGGATGCAGGCAGTAAGAGAATTTTGTACAAGAAGGCTCTAAAAGGTAGTCGGTATGTGTTCTCAGCAGCAGTGAGACTTAAACGGGCTACTTTCGTTCCCTCAGAGTGACTCATAGCCTTATCTGAAACACATTTGTCAAAGCAATCCAGGGTTGCTTATTACTGGGAATGCTCAGTGTGAAAAGATTAAATCTCTGTGTACCAGGGTAGCCCCTTTATACCAGCTGAGACTGCTGTGACTCACGATAGGAAGCAGAGCATATTAGTCTGGGCAAAACTATGTTAATGTACTTCCTCCACTGCACTCAGAGCAGTAGGGAGATGTTTGGTGATAAGTGGACTTGCACCGCCTTCTTCCTGCCCTCCCCTCACTGAAATTCTAGCCCGTTAGGCACTCTTCCTACTGCCAAGGATCTGCTGTTTCTCTCGAATTTGTGTCCGTAGCAGCTGACTGAAGAGGTGCCCCCCGTGGGGGGGGATGAGCATGAGTGGATGCGTGGGGCACGGGGTGTCTCTGTCCCTGTTCCCTGGTCATGTGTCCCCAAAATCCCAACTCCTATTGGTCAGTTTGAATGTAGCCCGCGGGAATCCTGTACTTAAGGGGGTGTTCACGGGACCCCGGGGGGATTGTTCCAGACCTGTTCTGGGGGCAGGTCGCTGTCGGAGTCCCTGCCGGGCTCCGGCCATGTGCGGCCAGGGGGAATAAAACCTGAAAACATCTATCAAATATCGTCTCCTTGATTCTTCCACGGGCCAAGGCTGTCTCCCAGGGAAAGGTTGCAGCCACCCCACTGCAACAGCTGACAGTACTCAGGCTTTTTTGTTCCTCTTTTGATGATGTCCTATTTTCCACACTCTACCACAATGTAGAAAATCCAGCTTTCAAAAGCCAGGCTGACGATCTTATCCCTATGCATTGCAGGTGCCAATGTAGACATCAGTATAGAGTGAATTCACTTCACCTGGCTTCAGGTGTGTGCATCTGAATTAGTTAACTCCTCTAACAGTCATTGCAGAGAAAGGCATGGTTACAATCCGCCCTCCACTTGATGGTGAGGTGAAACACTTTTTTTAGTATTGCTCCTAGAAGGAATTTAGAAGAAATCTAGACAAATAGACCAAGGAGTTGGACTAGATAACATTTAAAGGTCCCTTCCAACCCAAATTATTCTATGATTCTACCAGTTTTAAAAATATGCTTCCTGCCCTAACTGATAAAAATAATTGTGTGGCTCTATGATGTATTGCCTATTACATAAGGAGATTGACTATGTCTTATATATAAAATAAATAATATATATTTTTTAATATATATATGCCTCAATATTCGCATTTGTACATTACCATGAAAACTGCAATTCTGAAACTGAAAGCATCAGTAAAGGAAGCACTGGCAAATGATAGGGAGTAGGAGCATCTAGCGTATTTGTGTGTTTGAGTTCCGTCTGAAAGCCCAGTGCTGTCATGGTGAAGTTGGGCTTTTTTTCTTTTTTGTAATATTATCACCTCCTATTAGAGACTGTACTGCTTTAAGAGAAAAAAAAAATTACTGATTTGCACATTTTTCTAAACATATAACAGTGATTAGCTATTATTGTCTCTTTTGGCAGTATTTGATACTAGAATTTTCCATAACTCAATTCACAGCAGGACTTGCTGGTACACTCATAATCTGGTTTGACTGATTAGTTCCTATCTGGGGTAAGTATATCCATTAATACAGTTTAAGTTCTGACATACCTCAAAGAGCCTTTGTAGGTGTTTTGTATTTTTAATATTTAGATTCTACCCCCAGGATTGGTTTTTCATCAGTGTGCCATCATTTCCTTGGGTAGGCAAATGACAGCCAAATCTGTTTTACATTTCTTTTTGATCTTATACTGCAGTCTTTTGTCCTATGTAATGACCTCTATTATGTATAATTTTGCATGCCACATATCTTAATGAAGTTAATATGGTTTGCATCTCTAGGTTATCTATCGTGTAGTAACATTTGTAATGTTTCCCAGTGAATGTTGTCCACACTTTTCTGGCAGATGAAGTTGATTTTTTTTCATATTCTACTCATATATCCTGTAGTCTTGCCAGAGGCTCCTGTGAAGTCTCATATTGATTTTAAGGTGCTTAATAAATTGCAAAGCCCAACATCTGAAATGTCTCTTAACATTTCTTCCTGACCTTCCATTGTCTTATATTTAGCCAGAGCTGTAGCTGATGATTATATGTCACAGTGGCAATCCTTTTGAAAAGTTCTCTTTTTTACCTTATCTAGGTGGCAGAAACAGCAGCTTTGAAGGGATTTATGTTTCACTGCAGTTCAATCTTGTTTTGAGTAACAGCAGTAGCCAAAACTCAGGCATATAATTTCCAGTTTGGTGCCTTCTTTCTTGATTCTTACTGTAACCCTGAGTACACTTTCTCAGAGCTGCTCTAGTTGTCTCAATGCCCTGCAGTGTAGATGTTGGAAATAGAACTCATCCCACATAACAGTAGACATGCATGCATACTGTGTTTACACTAAAGCTATAGAAATTGCTTCACATTAGTGATAATTAATGCTTGGTATTTGCAGATGTTATTTCTTGATGAAATTTTAAAGCCAGAGCGTCTAAAATGGAATAAAGGCAGCTGCTGTAATATTATATTTAGTTAATTAATTAATATGGTTATAGAAAGACATATTATTTTAATACAATTTTTCTTCTTGCTGTATTGTGCAGAAAATTCACAGCAAATAATAAAAAGGTAAAGATCTGGGTAAGGGGGTAGGTACATAGACCAGGATGCAAAAACAACCCAGGGAGTAGTCTAAACACTGTACTAAGCAGGAACTCTCAGTAGCTTGTCCTTTCTATCTCTGTGAATTTTGAGTTTGCTGCACAGTAAGTTATCTTCACAGTGTAGTCAGGTTGAGCATGCATGTGGTACAAAATTTCGGGTAGCCATCCTAGCATAGGTATTGTTTTTAAAAAACAAGAAATAGGGCAATTAACTTCACCATTTATAGCATTCCAAAGGTATTGGTAGATGGGCCCCTGAACAGTGAGAAATCCTGTGATATGTCTGAGTTTGCACAGGAATAGTTCTGTTTCTTAAGAATAATTTTCTTTCTTTAATTCAGAAGAGATTTCCTATATTACCAATTCTGATTTTTTTTCTGATTTTTTCCTATTATGATAGGAAAAATTGCAATGAGATGAGAGAATCTCTCTTTCAGAGCTGTTTACTTCTAGGTGTTTCTTAGTCTGAAATGTGTCATTTATAAATCAGAGAAAATTACTTCTGTTTGTCACCTCTAGTGTTCCATCCAGCTATCCATATCTTTCTCTGGTTGTGATCACTATAAAACAGAATACCTCTATTAATTCTTTCTTTTATAATACCTCAGTGTAGTCAGATAGAGAGCTAAGAAAATGAAAGAATGAAAGTAGTTTCCCAAATCACTCGGAAAACTTTTTCATTTACAGAATTAAAGTAACAGAGATTTACATTTCATTGCAGGGCAATGCTGCTTATCATCTTAAGGAATCTTTGAAAGTCTTACTTATGGTGACCCAAGAAGATATGCAGTAAGTGGATGTGGAGAACTGAAATCATCCCTACCTCCTTTAGGTGTTTTAAACGTAAATGTGAAGTTTTGGCTGAATATTTTATGTTGAAGTCTGATATTATCTCTTGGTTTCCTCATGATTTATATATCACATACATTTGCTCAGTCTTATTGCCTTCTGTTTCTACACAGGAATGAAAGACTAACTGACACATTTTTTCCATAATTTCCCTTTATATATTTTTATATTTTACATTAGAATTCAGGTTGACTTTTTAACTCTTATTTTATGGTGCATAATTTCCCCTCCCAGAGTTATGATTCTTTTAGAATAACTGGATTGTGATTATCCTCCTATTCCATCTCTAAGCAGTCATTACTTTTAACTGTTTGCTGTTGCGGTGCTACTGGATGGTAAAATGCCACGACCTTCCAAAAGCGTCTCTAAAGAAATCGCTCTGTGTAACCAGCACACTTGCACACACACATACGCTTTCATACCAGATAGCTTGTAAAACAGTCCGACGATAAATGAGCAGAGAAAGTCTTCACATGGGGTTCTACAGGAGAAATCTTTTCATGCATATGCACTCGCGCACTGTATTTCAAAACTGCCGCAAGAGCAACGGGGTCCAGGGGAAGGGAGCCAATCAGGAACCTCTGGGGGTGTAACAGAACAGAACAGAGCATTCTGGGGAAAGCCTTCTCAGTCCACCGACCTCCACAGTTTGCCTTTCTACTTCTTGAGTAAAATCCAATACCTGCTGTGCAGGTCAACAGTTTTCTTGAGAGACAGAAATTGCTGATTATCTTTCCCACAATAATCTCAATCATATACTGATTACACACTTAACTCTCTGATTGTCTTGATCCATCCTGAATTTCTCCCTGAAAACTCAAATTACTCTCGGGCCTCATCTGCTAGTTAAAAGTGTTAGTGGCAATGGTGTTTTTCGAGATCTTAGCGTTCATTATTCTTTCTAGAAAGTGTCAGAACCTTTGTATAAGTAACGTGTGGGCAAACTTCTTTTACTCAGGATTATTTGCTTCTGGAAAAGTAATGCCTGATTTTCTTTCAAAGCTATTGATAGCAGTCTTCATCCACTTGCTAATAAAATCTTTACCTTATGCCTCAGAAGAGAGTGGTGAGCAATCAATACTTTTATTATTCAGACTAGGTAATTAAAAGAATGATTTATTAATTTAAAATTTCAAATTCCTTTTGCTTACTTATTTTTTTGCTTTTGTTGCTTAGTTACGCAAATGCAAATCCACCTTTGATAACCACATTTGTCCATCATCCAAAGCTCATAATGTCCTTGGTGATCTCAAATTCTACAACAAATGCCATGCAGGCAGTTTGATAAGTAGGACTTTATACAGTAAAATCACACTGTTAATGATCATCCTCACTGAAATGTTGTTGGTTTTCCTTGCAAATGAAACTTCAGTAATCTGGGCTAAAAAAAAAAAAAACTAGATAAGTCCGGCCATTCCACAGTTGAGAGCATTTTTAAACCAAGTTATCCACTGATACAGTTTATGTATCCTCCTCTGTGGTGTGGAGAATAAGTTATTTTTCCTGTCCCCATAGGGAAAAGGTGAATGAAATAATTCCTTCCAAATTTCCTGTTGCACATCTGATTTAAGGTTAAGTAGTAAGCAACGCAACACAGTGTTTGTGCATTATTTTGGATATTAACTAAATTAAAAATAAGAAGTACTGTGGTATAGGTTCCTGTTTTTAGAAGTATCTGTTCTTTCTCTCAGAGCCATACACTTGCCACTATTGATGTAAGGACAGTCAGGAGAAGGTGCAGCCTTACAGCTGAAATTTTGTGATTTCCACACATCATTCCAGGCTGCAGAATTGAGGCAAATTCCACGTAATGTATATCAGACTAGAGAAAGAGAAGTGTGAATGGCTTTTTATACTGCAGCTCTCCTCATTTTTTTTTTTCTCCAACAAGATTTGTTGCCAGCTGCCATCAACTGCACCGTCAGCTTCTTCAGTGTGAGCCCATCAGCTGTCAGGAAGGTGAGATTGTGCTTAGCAAGGTAGCATATCAGCATATTCTGCAGAGGTTTCTAATATGCAGAGTGTAATATGCAATGTCTTCTTTACCCTCTTCTTCCTCTTTTTTTAAAAATTTTTCTGTTGGGACACTTTATCATAGAAATTACAGAAAAGATCCTAGAGGCGCTTTTGGACTGAGAAATATTCTATTTCCCTTTTTAAGATTATCACATCTTCTTGATGTTGCAGTACTTCTGTTCACACTATCCATCACGAAATAGGAGAAAGATAAGCATTTCTTTCCATTTCTAGAAAAGAGTGAGTTAAAAGTAGAAAATTTTGATGGAATGCAATCTTTGGCTTGTGTCTGTAGAACCAGAGAATTTGTGCATGTAGCATTTGATTTCCAGTCAGGACTCTTCTAAGCATTGCTTTTGAGAATAAAACAACAACATTCCTTTTGTGTTCCTGTTTTGTGTTACTAATTAACATGGTAACTGTCATCAAAAGGCCAGTAAGTATTGATCTGTTTATCTCCCAAAGTGATTTGCCACATGAAATTTGCTAATAGAATTTGCCTGAAACATCACTGAAAATCAGAAAGGCCAGTTTCACCTGTGTAACAATTTAATGTGGATGGGCTGTCACATGCAAAGGGCTACTGTTTAGTTCTCATCTTAAATAACACTGATATTGCAACTCACGCAAATGTTCTTTATAGCTTTTCTTGCAATGAACGAAGACTGTCCTTCATTGCCCTGGCACAAGTCAGCAATACTAAATTCTTCCATATGAAAAAATTAATGATGATGATGAAATCCTCTCCATAGGGTTATGAATACTTGCTAATTTTGTTATGAAACGTTTGAAGAGACAAGATGATTAGATTAAAAAAAGAATGAAAAAGAGACCATGTTTATTTATCTCTGTGTATGTGTGTGAGAGAGAGCAAGATGTGGTTGAGTGAGGATTCCCTAGAAAGGAAATTACAAAGTTTGCCTGTTAGCACAGATTCATTTCACAGGACATTTTCCATAATGAATGAAGCTAAAGAAAATATAACTGTCTTGTACAGTTCTTTCACTAATTTCTTATAGTAGCATTTAGGTTGTGATTGGATCTGTTGGTAAGGTGGTTGTAGGACGGAATGTGATAGAGAAATAAAATTTTCCCAACATTTCATCATCCGTTAAGAAATTATTTCTTAAAACTCATGATACTTAGACAACTGTAATTTTTAACTGAAAGTATTGAAATGGTTCCTCACCAAACAGAATACTGAAACTGTTCAATTTACATAATAATAGTATGATTTACATATTTATTAGTTTCATTTAATTTGCCGCAAACAAAATGTTCTAATCTAGTTTGAGGATAATCTCTAACCTTCTGTTGTTCTTCATTTAATGCACACACATATGCACACAGACAGACACACTCATAATGGCCTTTATCTACTCTCCAAGTAAAACAGAGTGTTGGATGGCTCCACACATTAACTTCTAGTCATCAGAATCTCACCTGATGTCTGCTTGGATGGCATGACATGACAAGTAGATAGGGTTTAGGACATACAGGATGCTGTGCCTGTCTCAAAATTCTCTTCATAGCACAGGTTGAATCTATTTTTTCAGCAGTTCCCAAAAAGAAGACAGCTCCCATGAGCATGGATTTACTTTCCTGAAGATGATTAAAAATAGANACAGGACATTTTCCATAATGAATGAAGCTAAAGAAAATATAACTGTCTTGTACAGTTCTTTCACTAATTTCTTATAGTAGCATTTAGGTTGTGATTGGATCTGTTGGTAAGGTGGTTGTAGGACGGAATGTGATAGAGAAATAAAATTTTCCCAACATTTCATCATCCGTTAAGAAATTATTTCTTAAAACTCATGATACTTAGACAACTGTAATTTTTAACTGAAAGTATTGAAATGGTTCCTCACCAAACAGAATACTGAAACTGTTCAATTTACATAATAATAGTATGATTTACATATTTATTAGTTTCATTTAATTTGCCGCAAACAAAATGTTCTAATCTAGTTTGAGGATAATCTCTAACCTTCTGTTGTTCTTCATTTAATGCACACACATATGCACACAGACAGACACACTCATAATGGCCTTTATCTACATTTCATAGAATGTTTGCTTTACCTCTGAACACATTTCTCAATTCTAAGAAAGAGATTTATTGGGGGAAATGCCAAGAAACAAATAGAAAACAGTGACCTTTACAGTTTTCTGTTT
>VYZQ01029086.1:0-41858 GCA_013400655.1 Mystacornis crossleyi
AAAAAAGAGGCATTTACAGTCAGTACATACATCCTAGAGTATTAATATTTAATATAGTATATTAATGTGTAAACAACACACCCGATCCCCTCCGGAATACACAGGCTGTGAAAGCACCATGTTTTACAGAGAAAAGGGAGAGTGAGGTGGCAGCTGGCCTGGAAGCCTTGCAGGTAGGAGTTGCTTGTGGGTGACACCGGTCACACGTGGATCTGGCCACACGCTAGGCTTCCGCAATTTCCCTGCGCTCTCTCCCCCAGCAATTCTGCTCTCCAGAGTCCGAGTGCCCTGACGAAGCCGCTGACCTGCCCGTGAATCTTCTTAGAACAGAACTTGGCTGCGGCAGCTCAGTAACACCCTTTTATAGCTCAACTGCAGGAACGGCTGTACTAAGTGGGGGCACGGCTTCAGACCTTTTCTCAACCGCCACACGCAAGGAGACAGTCTGCCCGCGCAGCCGTGTCCGCAACAGAGCGGGCAGCTCCAGATTACCCTGGCCTAACACCTCGGCAGGAAACGCTCTTCAGCAACTCCCAATAAGGCTGTTCAAGGATTTTGTATGTGCTTAAAACCCCAGTGGAAGAAACGCAGAACTGAGAAAAGCCACCCCCTCAGAAACCCCACCCTAGCAGGATGGAAACCCAAGGATTCTTCACACCACCCCTCACTGACCTTGCGGTTGTGACAGAACTCGTAGCCCTCTTGCTTGCACTCGTGAGAGCGGATCAGGAACTGCAAGCTGTACTTCTCAAGGAACTTCTCTGTCACATCAGGCCCAAAGTAGCAGCCACCACCTCGCACCTTATTTTCTCTGCAGCCCTCCTGAGGCATGGGGTCACTCCAGAGGATGTCTAAAACCTGAAAGGATTGGAAAAGTTCGCTGAGCAAATACAGCTCAGTCTCTGAGTCCCTCCCTAGACTGCTGCTATAAACATAGTGCAGGGGAACAGACATGTTTCCCGCATTCCAGCTGAAGACTGTCACAGACCCGGGCCACCTCAGAAGTGGCAATATTGTCGGCCTGGAGCTACAGGCACATCCGTAGTGTCTGGGGAAAGAGGGATGTGCCTAAGTCAGGCCCGATGGAAGCTTTGCCTTTGCTAGCATTAAGATGTCCGAGAGCCTTGCCTGTCTTCCTTCATCCCAAAACACAAGGGGCAAGAACAACCAGTAGATCCTGAGGCCATTAGCAGACTCAGTATTGAACTCCTCTGTTCTCTAGCCAGGACATTGTGCAGCCTCCAGAAATACAAATGCTGACTCAGGAACCACTGTTTGGATTAGAGCTTAATCTCTTTAACCCCGACCTCAATATATAGCTCTGCAGTGATAAAGTGTGCAGGACTGGAAGGTCACATGCACTGTGAACTAAGTAACCATGCTTTTAGAGTGGACCGAAGAGACTCACAGGCCGGAAAACCAAGGAAAGGAAGTCCCCGGCTGCTCCTCCCAGGAGGTAACAAAGGTACCTAACGAAACATTCCCAAGGCCTCACAGAACAGCCCTTCCTGGCCACCTACCACTGAAGGACCAACTGCTGCAGGAGGCACCCCCAGCACACCCAGCTCAAGACCCCGCTTAGACTCCCCTCACCTGCTTCCACTCCTCCTGGCGAGTCCAACACGACTCATCCCCATCCTTCAAGGAGACCATGCTGGAACAGGTGAGCTCCTCTGGCTCTGACTCGCTGATGTCCACCAGCCGGCGGCACGTGTCCATTTGTTCCTGCACCGTCTGCCGGAGCCACCTGGAGAACTCCGACCTGTTGGCTGTGCTGGGAGCCTGGGCTGCCTGGGGCTGCGGAGATAACCTGGGAGCTGCCTTGTTGCCTGCTGCGTCAGCGTCTGATTTGCTCTCCCCGTTTATGGCCTGCATTTCTGGTTTTTTACTCGACTCCTTTCTTTTCTTCATCCTTAACACAGAAATAAACTGAAAGATATGAGAGAAATGGAGCTGAAAACACAGCAGGAAAACCCACATCTCCAGCTCTAACATCTTCTGCTGGCAGACTTCAAGCGATCCGAGCCTCCAAACCCCAATTCCCTTGTGCCTTCAACTGCTGACTAACTGTGGGGGACTATTAGTGCCATCCTCTCACACATGCCATCCTGGGTGCACAGCTGGGCCCCACATCCATCACATCTCACTCTTCCTCATGGACTTCATGCAGACAGATTTCATCTGCAATGGGACCTATGCAGCAGAGCAACGGAAGCATCAATGACTAGTGCGAGAGTTGTCGTTAGGTTTGAAGAAGGAATGTGGTATTTCCCAACTAGAGAGTGAGGCAGAGACAAGTTAAACGACAGCAAAATCCTTCCGGAAATCTAGGGGTAGAAACAGGCTAAGGAACTATGGGACAATGTCTGATCATCACTGTGTTTTTACTTCAGCACCAGCACATATTCCAGAGCTCATGCACACACACTAACAAACTAAAGCCTATACCTAAACACAGGTTTGTCTAGGAAGACCGTCAATTAGATTTGTCTTGTCAACAGCTAAGCTGACATGTAGAAATGAGCTCCTCACCAGCAACACTGTTGTCTCTGGCAATAACTGGGAAATAAAACCTACTTTGTCCCTTTGAATTTTCTCCAGCATGTTCAGGTCAGTGGTGTCAGAGATGCCCCCGTGAATAATGAGGACTTTCTGATCAACCAGGGTGGCCAGGGGCAGCCAGCAGAAGACATTCTGAAACATCCTCAAGATTTTCTTCCCATGCACCTAGGAGAACAGGTCAGAAAAGAGATGAAGCATCGAGCCTTCTAAATGCACATCTCACGTGGTAAAGGAGACACAGACAGAGGCCTACCTTGTATTTCTGCATCACTTCCTTGGTGAAACCATAGCTAAAGGAACAGGAGAAAGCAAGCTCAGTGGGGTTTCGCACAACGCCCTTGACATCGTGCTCAGCCCCGCGCAGCGGCCGTACCGTAAGTTCACCATGTGGTCCTCGTGGTTCCCGCGGTTGAGGTGAACCTCCTTGGGATAGATCAGGAGGAAGGTAAAGAGGATAACAAGGATCTCAAGGGACTGCTTGCCTCTGTCTACATAGTCCCCATTGAACACGTAGGACTTGGAAGGGGAAGGAAGGCCATTCTGTAAAAGCAAGGAACAGGCAGATGTTACCAGAGAGGTCTCCCCGTGGTCTCCATGTGCCTCCCACACAGCTGCACGGTCTCTCACGCCTGTCCCAGCTTACAAGAGATCCTCACTCATCTTCCTCCTGTGGGCCCCAGCAGTGAAAGCTGGCAGTCACAAGGGGTTGTCATCAGTATCAGCGCTATAAAAATACCCACTGGCACTTGTCAAATGGACATGGCTATCAGATTTCCAAGTCAGCAAGGGAATAAGCTACCGATTTGTGAGGTCATCCAAAACAAATCAAATTGACTTGGAGAACTGCACACCAAAGGCCCAATTTTTCTAACGCTACTCAACATGACCCATGGGATACCCGCTGCAATGCCTGGACAGCCTCCTTCTCCGAATTTAGTGCCCACCTTGTAAAAGATGAGGAACAAGTCATCCAGCTGGCCATGCAAGTCTCCTAACAGGCACAAAGAGACAAGTCTCAGTACGTTTACCTTGAACTTAAAAAAACACCAATACATAACTTCCTATGAACTATGTCCTTCATATATTAATGACCTCTGAAATACTTCAGGAAGTGCAAGCCTAGAGGAAAAGGGCACGATATAAGGCTTGAGCTGGAGTCTGAGAAGAACAGTAAAAAAACCTACACCATCTGCTGAAGACTGGTTTAGAAGCTTTATTCATTTACCTCATGTAATGGCACAACACGGCACAAGACTATCGTTTCATGGGAAGCGGTTTTTCATTCAAAATGACAGTCTAATTCTCATTTAACATGATATTGGAGAGAGGGGTTTGTTTTCCAGAAGCTGACTGCCTGCAGAAATCTGTGTTAAGTATGTGTTTTTCAGAACTATCTCAACATCTTAACATTAGTCAGAGTAGGAAAACAGTGAAAAGCTTTGTCTCAAATTTACTTACAAGAGGCAAAGATGTGTTAGCGTTCTGGATCTGCATGCCTGCGCTGCTGCTTATCCAGAACATCTCCATGACTTTGTGGTTTAAATAATCCCAGACCACACAACAGATCAGAACTCTACCAAGTTTTGAGACCAGTCCTCAGCTGAGTGCGGCTTCTGTGGTTTAGTAAAAGGGCTCCAAGTTTGGGGTGAGAGAAAAAAGACCGCCTGGGTATTTCAGACAGAGCCAGCTGCCTCTCAGTGCATCACATGGCGTGCTTACAGAGAGCATTTGTGTTCCACGTTCAGTTCAGAGGGGGGCATTGCGCCCTCTCTATCGTTTTCTCTCTGCCCCACCCTCCCGTATGAGCATTGCACCCCGCAGGCTGCCAGGGACGCACCGCACACGGTGACCTCCTCGCTGTAGCAGGTGGAGACATGGCTGATGTTTGGCAACTGCTTGAGGTGCTTCCTGGTCTCGTGCAGGAGGTTTAAGACATAGCGAGCGTGGAGCTGCTACTAGGAGAAAATGAAGGGATTAAAGCAGGAAATCAGTGGTCCCTGAGCAGCACCACTCCGGCTGCAAAGACTCCACCAGGATAGCCTGGATGGCAGAAACTCTCCCTAGGGTGGCACTCTGTGCCGACCTGTGGGCTTACGAACGGGACAAGGTAAATACTGGGAAACAGCAGCGTGGAAGAGACTTGCCCGAAGCAGCCCAGCCTCAGCACTGACAGGGCTGGCAAGGCGACCCTAAAGCCCCAGCACCTTGTGGACAAGGCTGTACCCACTAGGCCGTACCACCTCCAGCAGCAGCAGAAATTCCAGCCCACTACCACAGGTAAGAAGTTGCTCCTCTAGATCTTTCTTAGCTTTTCCACATTGAACCAGTCCGTGAGTTTCCACGTGTCCGGCAGCTACGTACGCTCAAAGCCAGCGTGTAGGCATTTAATACAGCCAGAACACGAGACACCTTTGGTTTAGAAGTTGTCTTGGGAAAAGAGGTGCTTTGGCCTATTTTGCAGTTCAGCGTATCTGCTGAGGGATGGCAGCAGAACACTGCAGTTGTACGAAGGCTTGTCTTGTTAGTGCTGGAGTGGTACTCGACTTCCTCATCAAAATTGTCACAATTTACATTTTAAATTGGAGTCCAAGTTGCATGTCACAAAGCATTTTAATTGGCTGTTTCCCTCTGGGCCATCCTATACTTACCTACAAATTGACAAACTTGAACAAACACCAATGAAAAGTGTCAATGTGAGCCATTATTGATTTTTCCCTATGAAATTCAGGTTAATATTGGTACACGCCTATGTAAAGTGTTCAGTTTTGTCAGGAGCACATTTTCAGAAAGAAAAAACACTTCTATGGCGTTAGGAAATACCGTATTATTTCTGACAGTCTTGTTTAACAGCTGGTCAGCTTGTTACGCTCCAGTCCACTGAGCTTGTTAGGAAGGCTAAGGCCAGATGATCTATCCTACACCCCATGCAGAGAAGGGGAAAGTGTGGTACCTTTCGGGATCCTTACTTGTTTCTGTTGGAAAGCTTCCAGCAAGGCCGTGGCATGGTCAGGGAGAAGTGGGAAAGAGAGACGGGGTCCAGTGTAGGAGTCTGGCACCTCTATGGATTCATAGTCACAGCATTTTTCCAGCTCTGCCTCTTTGTAGCTTTCCCCACTTATCAACACGCGACTGATAAAATCACCTGGAAGGCACATTAGTGTGATTGATTTTTTTTTTAATATAAAAGAGTAACAGACTAAGAAGTTAATTGGCCCCAGGTACCATTCTAGTACTTTTCTAAGGCTCTTTGGTTAGGCTGGCACTCAGGAGCAGTGGCAGCCGTAGATGCTGGGTCCGAGCTTGGCACTGCTACAAAACTTACAGTGGGGGAAAGGCTGCAGAGACAAATCTCCGTCTGCAGCGCGCAACATTGTGTGACTCTGTGAAATCAAATGGAACTTTTATGCCTCCTTCCAGCTCCTAAGAGCAGGAATTGCCCCACATCCCTTGCACAGCTCAGAGCCTCCAGACAATT
Source organism: Mystacornis crossleyi (assembly GCA_013400655.1). Classification (NCBI taxonomy): domain Eukaryota; kingdom Metazoa; phylum Chordata; class Aves; order Passeriformes; family Timaliidae; genus Mystacornis; species Mystacornis crossleyi. Next base: position 6,038 of record VYZQ01029086.1, read on the forward strand.
CACTCCCTATTCCCGATGCCATCGCCCTTTAGGGTCTTGGCCACATTTGCCTTCCTGAAGATTGCCCAACGCTGCGCAATGTATAACACAGGGTGCAGCCTTGGATGCTGCTGGTGCCCCATCTACAAACGGCCCACAAACTTACTCTCTTTGCTGCTGTTCGGTGTGAACTGGTCCATGAGGTAACTGAAGAAGTTGTGAAGCTGCAAGAAGAGGGAGAGCCCATCATTCACCCCAGAATGAAATGCAACAGAGTGGCAACTTACCATGCTCTTCTTTCTGAAAGAATTACCTCTGCCCTTCTCATGCTATCTGGTATGGTACAGCAACTCCCGTTGCACCAATTCAATTTTTGACTGTCTTGAAATGAAGTCAAAACAGTGGCTTTACCTTCAGTCACAGGCAGAAGTACACTATGAGCCCTTCCTCTCCCTGAGAGCGAGGCAGCCACGTAATAGAATTTTAATCAAAGTTAAAGCACAACAAACCAACTAGACTTGCCTATTGTGTTCAGACTCCAGAAAAACCGGTAAATGGCTCTTACGGCTTGCTTTTGAGGTTCATTACATTGTGTTTCAAGCAACACAAGCAGGCAGGGGATCAATAGGCCTAAAAGGGGCAGGAAACCCCAGTCCCTGGCCCACCGAAGCACTTGGAGGGTTACCAGCCAGCAGCCAGAACTGAGCGAGTCTGGCACAGAAACCACCTTCCCGTATGTTTTCCTGCCTGCTCTGTTCCTTGGCACCGTACCTGGATCTGATCCTGCTCGCAGGCATACTCAATGGATTGAAAGATTCTCCAGGTGCAGCGGCGCCGCATCTCCAGCCGAGCCACGTAGCGCCGATACCACTGCTGGATCAAGACAGCTGCCTTGAAAGCTGGGGGACGAGAACAGAACCAATCTGCTGAACAGCACTGGCTGCAGCTGAGGTATCAGCAACTGCTTCTTCCCCACCCCTGAACATTGAAGAGGAACCTTGCCTTTTCAAAGAAAAGTTTCCAGGAATTGTATTCTTGTGCCTAAGGGCAAAAATACTCTGCTTCTTTTCATCTTTTTCAAGAGGTCGACATGACCCTGCCTGAGCAGAGACCTCTGAAACACTTTTAACCATTGCTGTTTGTTCCTCGGCACCAGCATTAACAAGGAATTATTAGGGCCTAAAAGTCCTAAAGTGTTCTCCAGTATTATTAGACAACGTTTTCTACCTACCTTGATCATTTTTATGTACACCTTGCCATCTTTCGGTGCTGGGGCTTCAGGAAACCAGGGATTTAACTGAGGCCACACAAAGAGTTGGGAGAAGACAGGATACCGTGTTTCCTTCTAGAGACTTAAAAATGTGGGGGTTTTCTGCCTCTCTTTGTGCCAAATAAATACCTCAGTTGTGGAAGAACTTCAGAAGGACTCTACCATAGCATCAGTGTCAACATACCGTAACCTTACAATAAAATAAAGCCAATACTACACCCACAGTGAAAAAAGGGAGGCAGAATTTTGGCCATTTAATGACACAGAACGAACCAAATGCCGGAATTTCCAGGTGCCTGTTTGAGGTCCAGCCCACAGCCAGCACTGACACCGGGTGCTTCCCACCACATTGTGGCTATCTGTCCTTTGATCTTTAAAGCGTATTGTCTGTATTCTCCCAATTCCAGTGTGTTCCCTTAAAATATTATTTCAGATGGGGTGTGGGCATATTTCAAGTGAAATACATTGCTGCAGTTTCACGCTTCCTTTTTCAAGTTCTGCCACAGAACTTTTCGTGCCTCTAGAATCTCTTATCCTCCTTAGCTGGCCTTGATCCCACTTGGACCAGCTCTGCTGCTTGGCATGTCTCTTTGGATTACGCTGCGTCCCTTCCTGTTCCTTTCTGGAGCCCTACGCTTGAGCCCTAAATTTAAAACGTCTTCTAACACCGCTTCTCTGTCATCCTGAGCTGAGGAGGGGAAGGGATGACTGCTGTATCCACAGGCTGGCTTCAAAATCCAAGGGGAACAACAGAGTTAGAGAACTAGGCCTGCTGCAGAAGGTATATTCCCTTACCACATTCAAAGGCAGGGAGAGCAATGGCAGGTGTGTGGGAAAATCGTCCTTAAAAAGAGGAAAATCCCTCACCCCTAGCAGCCAAAGGCTGCTATGCACTGGCAAGAGACAATGAGATCATACTAATTCAATCAGCTTGCATTAATTACATAACCAAGCACCCTCCAGGTACTTCAGCAAGAAACAGTGACCTTTCCCTAAAGACTTTATCTCAATGGCTTATGTACTGAAAATAATAATCCTTTTAAATTATGGTTCTGTTTCAGCACTGGGAATTGCAGAGCACAAAAAAGGAGGATCTACAGCTGCTGTTCAGCAGGGAGCTGAGACACCCTGAAGTCGTGGGCAAGAAGGTAAGGTTTGGCAAGCCTTAATTCAGGAATAACTTGTGTACTCTTTGCCTTGTCTCTTGCTGAGCAAATGCTTACTGATCTGCTGGGCTTTGAAAAAATTCCCTGTGATGACTCCACACGTACCAATGAAAACCAGATCCTTTGAAACAGTGAAAGTTAAACCTATGAGACACATATCATGAAGTGCACAGTTTACATAAATACCACCATCCACAGCCTTTAAGCCCCAGAGAGGCAAAGCACTGGTTTTCACTCTTATTTTGCAGAGCCTGACTGTGCAACTGAAAAAGCCAGGTATTCTTAGTTAGCGGCTTACTCGGGTGAGTTATACCTGGCAGTGTTTGTATCAGTTGGGAAGGGGGGGTGGGCGGTGGAGGAATCAACAAAGAAGAAAAAGATTTATCCACATTTTATGATGATCCAAACCACGTATCATCATACAAGCTGCTCAAAGCATACCAAAGTGGCAGCACTCAAACCAGACTTGACTCCAAGGCAGGGCCACTTTAACAGCTCTGCTCCTCCACTGTCCACTGGGAACAGCCTTCAGACCTTGTACAGGTGGGACAGGGGTGACACCTGGCACACTGCATTTGGGTAGAAAGTCCTAAGCAGCTGCGCCACCGCAGATGGCCAAAGGCCAGAATTTGAGAGAGGTTTTATGCTCTGGTCCAGGCCCCCATGCCGAGAGGCTGGGAGAAAGAATAAAGCACATCCATGAACATCTATCAAATATCGCTTCCCTGATTATTTCCACGGGAGTATCTATCTCCGGAAAGGTTGCTGGGACCCCACAGCAACAGTTTTACCGCCGTGGGAAACTGTTGCTGAGGTATCAGATGTAATACAAGGTCCCAAATAAGTAACTAGTTTTGTGTTACACTTTATCATCTTAACCTCTGTTGCTATGGGTGACAGGTAAGTCTAGCTGCAATAAAAAGTGGAGTTTCTCAGCAGCGGACAGTAACAAAAGTCTGAGTCACAACCTTATCCTCACTTAATTTCTTTCCCGAGCACTGCCAAGAGCTTGCCCCATCCTGCTCTTCTGCCAGTGCTGATGACTGCGTAATTGAAACAACAAAGAAAGGACTGTTGACTTTTTAACTCTTCCTTATGTTTAAGGTTTCCCTCATCAACTCCCTTTGTTCAGACATAGGCACGCACCCACAAGATTGATACCATTACAGAGGGCTTCATAAAAATAAATCCTTAGAACTTTGAGAGCCCCAAACAAGTCTAGATTATTAGCAGAGATGAAGAGCATTGTGCTGACGTAATTGGAAAAAAGCACCCTTTTTGCTTTTCAGCTTTTCGTAGCCACACCATTTCACATTCTTTGTAACCAGATTTATTTTGGCTTTAGTAACGCTTCTGCTTAACCAGTCCTGCACCAGTAAGAAGCTTGGAAAATAATCCAGGGGAAGCAGCAGCATGACATCTGTCTCACTACCAGCAGACACAACACCTGCATTACCCAGCAAGCGATTAATCCAGCAGGTCTTAGTTCTAACTGCTGTTTCATGTCTGGTTAGGCTTGGGTGGGTTTAACCTACTCCTGGCCTAAATAGCTGTTATTTCCTGTTGTCTTCTGCCTGACACCTGAGAATCTTTGTAATAGCATACCGAAAGACAGAACATCACTTCAGTGCTATGAAGGCAACCAGGTAACCCAGAAGAGAAACACATTCAATGTAACCTCCCAACAGCACATGCAGGAGAAAACAGGAAAAGATTACTTTTCTAAGAATCACTCACCATTTTCAGACTTCTGCAGGGAGTACTTGTACTTGACTTTTACAGAACTACCAGAGCCCATGTTCTCCAGCCAATGCTCCAGCGTTGCAGACTGGCCCAGCGTCACCAAAACCACACAAGAGATGCAGGGAAGACCATTTGGTCAGAATCGAAACAGCTGCAACATGTCCCACAGTGCCAAGAATCTACAATTAAGTATATTAACACTTAATATCAACGATCACACGGCCTCTCTTGTGCCCAAGTTCATTTTCCACTATCAGGTTTCTCCAGCTACTCCCAGACAAATAAGATGACGATATCCTCCAAGTGAGAGGCTTCAGAGTTTGACCCAGTCTTGCATTAGGTTCTGTTTGCCCTGNGACACCTTTCCTCTGGAAAAAACCTGGTCGCCTACTACTGCCAAAGCAGCCTCAGGATGTACGCTGAACAGTTCAACACATTTTTATTCTCACCTGAAGTTCGGGGAGGAGAAAGCTGAGAAAGGGAGGAAAGGAAATAAACACCGGTAAAAATGTTAAGACTGGTGTTTGCGGGAGAACACTGCTCAAAGTATTTTGAGGGGTCAGGACAGAGTAACTACGGAGGCACTTCTGCCCAGGAGAAGGACAAGTCCTCCTCCTTTCCTCACGTCCTGCAATCTTTTTGCCTCCTTCAATCTCTTTCCACCTAACCCACGTCTTCCCGCTCAAAATAGCTCAGATCCGCACAAACGCTAATTGAAGGAGCACGTCCGGTGTTGTGTAAGGTGAGCGCTGCTTGTTTGCTCAGCAAGGTGAACCCTGCTCAGCAACACTGCAGCACAGGGAGGTTCTAAAGCAGAGGAAAGGCTGGAACTCTCTCTCCCCTGCCCAGGATGCCCAATTGTACAAGGGCATCCTCACAGTGCCGTGAGTGGGCGACACAACAGGATGTACCACAAGGCTCTCACCTACGCTCTTGTCTTATTCTAACAACATAATTTCACATCAATGTCACAAATGGCCTGAAATCACTGCTTCATCACACCTGGTACTTTACACCTTCTCTGTACTCAAATAATGCAGGTACTCTGACGGCTTTCCAGATTATTAACTACTCCAAGGGACAACTGCACACAAAACTCGCCACTTGTAGCTTGTTTGTAACGTCCTGTACCAGGGAAGTCACTGTTCAGAAAATAAATTCTCAGGTTCAGAACTTTTGAGCATAGACCTGTAACTCCCCATACAAAAATTTCCTTTTAATGACACGGATCTGAGGATTTCAGCAAGTTTTAGTTTTCCAGAGAAGGAATGATTCACTCTGCATCGGCCCCCTTTTTAGGAACTAGAACGCTTCCAGGTTACTTTTAAAACAACGAAGAACAAATTTGAAGCAAACGCTCAAGTACGGCGTTCGATACTTGGCTTGCCGAGGATGCGTTCAGGGGTGCCACCTGCCTCCTTTGATGAAATGTGACCTTGGATTTGAGGTCGCCTTTGGCAATAATTTTTTTCTTATTTCCTTCTCTCCCCGCAAAACAAGCAGGCATTTATTGTTTGGGCAGCCCTGCTTCAAACAAATTTCAGCCATCCATAGCGAGGGATGGCCTAGTATTAGTGTGCCCTATTTATCCTACTGTGTAGGCTTATCAACGGGTCCCTCCCAAGCAGTTCCTGGAGCCATGAACTTTTTCACTTTGTGCCCTCACATTTTTGTGAGGGGCACAACCCGAACAAAGAAGCACACTGGAGTAAATCAAGCTCCAAGGGAATCAAACCTGTTCGAGTCAAACCTGTTCCACAGCTGGAAGGAGTAAGGAAGAAATGGAACGAGTGCAACTGCTCGGCACCTCGGATCCTTCCTCATCCACCTAAGAGCAACATGCACCCCTCCCTTCCTAAATTCCTGTACCTAAGAAACAGAAGAGGAACCGGGACCTATCAAGGCACAGCCTCAAAGAGTGGATGAACTGAGCAGCACCATCGCTTCAAATACAGGTTGTATTAAAAAACCAGGTGAGAAACAGGATCCATCCAAAAAACAGCCAGCTACCGACAGCTCCTTCCTCATTTTGTTCTTGGCCACCACACGTTCTCTCTGGTGCAATTAGGAGGCCTCGGGAACAGGATTTCCTCACGCCTCTTCCGCACGAGGCCGTCCCTGGTACGTGCCAGGGCACAGAGCACCTGCCAGCAAACACGCGCTCGGTAAAGCCAGGTGAGAAAAGCCACTGCACGCACTTAAAGCAGGGCAGAACGAAACCACCGCTAAAGAGTCACGGACTCGAGAGTCCCGCATGGACACAGACAACCAGTGGAACAGCAAGTTCAGGGCCTCCAGAGAAGGCCACACACACACACAGAGAAGATGCACATTCCTTGATCACCAGAGGTAATGTTCCACAGGCAGGAGAAAGACATAACAGCCAGACTCCATGCACTTCCTGAGGCACTGGGTAACATGCTTCCTGCAACTCTTCAAACACAAGCATATGACTTGTTCAATACCATCTAGTACCCCATAAAGTTTAGGAAAGGAAACCTTGCACAAATCTGTTTAAGTCAATCACCCCAAAAGACAAACGACAAGAGCCTAGCTAAATTTCCTGGCTTAGCCTAATTATTTTAACCTCTCCAAAACCAAAGCAAGGGACAGCATTTTGAACCAAATGCTATACACTCTGGGAGCTTGTGCACGTAATAGACCTGTGCAGAACAGGGTGCTCGACCCACGGGACCTGCCAGAAACACCGCAGCTAATGCGAAGCCTGCTCCTAGGGAAAGTGACATTTCACCTATCATGAACAGGATTCCCACTAATCTGACGGTTTTATAGACATTCCAGTAATGGAGGGAACGGATGAGCAGAATTTGGGAGGACATAACAGACTAGAAAGTTTACTAGGGAAAAACCTAAAAGAGATGTTGGGGGGAAACAAATTTTAAGTTTCGCTAAAAGAAAAACAGCAAGAGCTTAAGAGCTACAGATTAATTTAAAAAATAATCAAATACTTCTCCAAATTTTAACAACGCTAGCTGGCACTCGGGAAAGAGAGGATCCTACCTTGCCCCTGAGAGTAAATACCTGTGTATGGCCCACGTGCACATCGGGCTCAGCACCACTCGTAGCTGCAAACAAGACGGTGAAGCTCGTATTTCAAACACGCACCCACACAGTTACTGCAGTGCCAAAAAGGAGAATTCCAGATAGAAAACTCCCCAATGCAGTTTTATACACCTTGGCATACAAAAAGGACACTTCAAACTATAAGCTATTTCTGAACACAAAACCCTGTTGCCAAGAATGAAAAAGAAAAAATGCAACTTACCTTGCCAGGTCCTGATCTATGGATTCGTTGAGATAAACGCAACAGAAGCGCTCCACTTGTTAAATTTTGGTTGTATGCAGTATCCAAATGAGCGATGATTTCTGATGCTATTTGTTTAATTACAGCTGCACAATCTCCTCGTCAGCATCCAGATAATAAAGTAAGGTGTTCCCTCGGCCAGGCAGCAGGACAGGCCATGTCTCTGTGCACGTGCAGCCCAGAACTGGTGCAGAGACTTTATTTACTGCCCAGTTATGAGCAGCTTTAAGAATCCTCTACCATGTGACGCTTAATAAAGGCTACAGATCTCAACTGGATTAGGATTACTGAAGGGATTATGAATGAGAAATACAGCATGTTGGTCTCTCATCCTAGGAGTCAGCTCTTACACACCTTCAAGCCGCCTTCTGCTCTGAAATGCAAATTTCAGAGGGAAAAATAATTCCAGGTTTCACCCCTTATTTGCGTCGTGCTGAAAAAATATTTTGGGCTTTGTAGCTCGGGAATCTCTAGCGCAGAAAGGAAGGGATGTGAAAAAAAGCAAGGATAATTTATCTTACTTCTGTTTTATTACTTCACAGTGCCAGGGCTTGAGAAAGCAGGAAAACCACTTTTCAGTCTTGGAAAAGTGTACACACACAAAGCAGATGAAACCTCAAACAGAAATATGATCAGCAAGCCATTCAATAACTGTAAATGATCCTCCTTTTTAAAGAAAGCAGTGATGACAAAATCCTAGAATACCAGCCTACAGAAAGACCTTCAGGATCTTTTGGTCCAGCCTTTGTTGGCAAAAATTCCCACAAAACACCCAAACCTACCAAAAAAAAAAAAAAAGAAAAAAAACCAAAACAACTACAACCCACCCAGTGCTACATTTTAATGTTTCCAGCCTTAATATGGTTTTATTTAAAGTATTAACAATCCCATCTCTGCATTTTTAATCAAACTTCAATTCTTACCACAAGTACCTTAGCTACTCACAGATTAAATTACCTAATTTGTATGATGTATCACTTACCACTTTGTTAGTATTTATGTTTTGAACTTGTCATTCAACTAAGACTGGGAAGTTATGTATCCTTTTGGTTAGCAAAAAAGCATTCAAGGTGGCAGAAAGACCTTATTTTGTTGGCAATCAGTATCTTGGAGCGTTTGCTGCCGCAGAAAATGCGAAGCTTTCAAGAGAATAGTTTATAAGAAAAAGAAAAAATCTACATCCCTTGTTTAAACCTCAGAACCCCAAACAGGTGCCAAGCCACAAACAACAGCAGAAGCAAATTGTTGCCTGAATATTCATAGGTACTAACTACTTATACATTCCAGATTGTTTGTACCCATTGAAACAAATACATTTGGGTAAATCTATATACCAGTGAGCATCTGGGCATACACCTGCCAGAGGATAATCAGCCTAATGATGCAGAGGTCAGGATAACTACCCAAAGCCACACCTGTAAGGATTCTGTTGTTGTGGGTGGATGTTATTTAAAGAAAACCCAGGGGGATCACAGTGCCTACTCTGTGAATTAAAGCAATGGCATTCTGGAGTCTCAAAGATAACGAGCATTTTTACATTTTCCTCCAGGTACTCTTCTTCCAGTTTATCATCCGGCATCTGATTGCTGTACGTCGCTGTCTAAATTGGGTCAAGGCAAAGCTTGCAGCACTTTTATCCAGGCAGGAGGAGAGGATGCAGGTAAGTAGGTTATGAGACTCAGCACAAGGAGATAAAGGGCCCTCAGCTCCAGAAGGTGCTCTCAGAGCAGTTGGCATAACCGGTGCACGCTCACTGCGGCAGCACGGCCTGGAGCTGGAAGCCGTGCTCCGGCCGCCCCCTTGCACAGGTGACATTTTATCCTGTGAAAAAGGGCACCTTTCAGCTTTACTTGAAGGTATCCACTGGTCTTGACTCTTCAAATCCCTCAGGATTTCTGGAGTGCACCTAAGTGCCCAAACTCAGTATACAGTCACAGCACAACCTGACAAAACCCCCACTGCTCTGCACTGTAAAACAAGATGTTGACTTTTACTGCAGGCAACTTGATCTGAATGCACAAAAACGAATACAACCCTCTTTAACCTCACTGCTACCCAGCAAAACCTCCTCTCATCTACCGAGGAGAAAAGGGCATTACCACAATTCCTGACACAGCTCCTGATTTCTGTTAAATAAAGTAACTCTAGTCTTCAGCTGTGCACGCTGCTGACTGCTGCATCTGCCCCTGCTAGGCCCAGGATCAACGACTCCTCATAGCTGAGGGAAAATGTCGATGACATAGAAGTCACTCCACAAGCTTTTGTAAATCCAACTGTCGGCTGAATATTTGTATTTAATTATATTCAGACCTACAGGCCATGTAAATGACAAAATCTATTTATTAGTCAGCACGGAAGTACATTGCAGTTGTACAGCTCTTACCAGAAAGAGTACAAGCCACATTTACCCACCAACATCTGCTAGAGCATCAAGTTAATTACAATACATTTCACACTTCCATTACAGGTCATTCACACGATCACCTGCAACACTTCACAAATCAGTTCACAAATCACTGTTTCCTGAGTGGTTCACGTTACTAATGAGCCAAAACCACTGTATTGCTCCCAGGAGTGATTTTTAAAAGCATTTGTTAGTCTTGCACAGCTTCAGCTTCTCACTCAGTGCGTTGAACTAGAAAAATAGGTACAAGAGAGCACAGGTTTCTCCAGAGTTAAGTAAAAAATGAATTCTACACAATCTCTAGAAACAATTACTCCTGCTGAAATCAGATCTGAGATAACTGCTACAAATATAATAGCAGTAATATTTCTTAAAAAGCTCTTTAAACTGGAATACAGCTTCTTGTGCTCTTGCCAAGGCCATGCAACCAGTTTCTTGGCATAGAAATTATCACCGTATCTCTCTGAAGCTGTCCCACGAGGCACCTTGTGAGCTCAACAATTTGGATTTATTCTGCACATCCACGGGACAAAGCCCCCGAAGGATGCTGCTCACATTGAGTCACTGGTGAGCAGCCGTTACAAACAAAGCCTGATTTTCCTCGGTGCTAAGTGCACCTTCCCCTCCTGCTGGGATTCGGTTCCCTCTGGCAGGGCTTCCTGTTCTTTTGTCATCCACCTGGAGACAAGCGAGTGCAGTAGTGGGGAGTGGTAAAAATAGCCTAAACGTTCCCGGAGGGACCCTCCACCCCTGGCTTTCTGATCAAAACTCTTCCTAATATCATCTCAAAGAGTTTCACTAGGAGAGTCAATATTTTACTCCCTCTAAATACCCGAGGGATGGTATTTACCCAAGGGCAATAAACAAGCAGACTCAGGAATTCTGAAGTGCCACTGAAGTGCCACTGCCATGCTTTGTCCCTCAGTGACTCCGCAGCTGAAATGGTTGGGTGAGCACAGATGCCACTTACACCTCGTCACTCCTCAGTTCTCATCCACGTCTGGTACCGATCCGGAAACGCAGCACTCATGACGGTGGTGTACACTGTGTTACTGGCAGGGAAAGAGCAACAGAGCGAGTGAGTGACATGCCAAAGGCAGGAAGGGGAATTTAGCTAGCTAGCAAAGCAGCAGGACAAATTTTTGCGGAAACACGTGTTCTGCTTAGGTACAGAAGGGTTAGGAGAAGAGACTGATCAAATTAAAGACTGTTGGCACTAATTTTTAGTGTTCTTTCCCCCACTCAGCGCAATAAAGGAACTGTATTTCCACAGCATTTTCATCACTGTATTAAACAATTGGTACTGTATCTATGTCACAGCAGAGATGGACCTTTTCCATTCCCCATTTCCTCCCACTGACAAGGCAGAGGAGAGGTCTTGGCATTGAGGAAGCCATTGCCAAGCTCCAATGATAATGACTGATGCAGAGCATATACAGAGCTCCATGTAAAAGTAAACCAAAACATGATAACCTGCAAAAGTGCAATTTCTGGAACAGTACAGAAGAAGGGTATATTGAAAGAAATCTCTTGAAACCCAGTAAACGGTGTCTCAAAGCTTTATCATCCTTACTTTATTACACGTTAATCAGAGCTATGTCAGAGCACGCAGAAAAAGCTACTGTCAGTGTTAACACCAACCCTAAAGTTCCAAAAGTGGGCAAAGGACTCAGTGTGACATCCAGCTGCTCCTCCGAAGGAGCCCTTTGTTTCACTACTCCAAAGGAATTTCCCATTACCAGACTGAGCCCAAACAAGTGCAGTTCCCTGAGTGAAGTGGTAGACCCAAGAGGAAGGGTGGGGTGGAAGTGAAAATAGAGGGTCACGAGCACGAGCCAGAATCTAAGCTGGGACACCACAAGACTCAGACACGTAAGGAAAATCCTCAGGAACTTCGTGGTTTACTTTCAAGTGGCCTGAGGCACAGCAGGAGGCACAGATCAACATCTCTCCATCTAATACTTACTTGTTTAAGACTGGCTTCACTGACAATACCTGTACAGAAAGTTTGAAGAGTTGTCATTTGGGTAGATAAAGAGGGAAATAACCGGCTATTTGGAAACAGCAGTAGGATGAAGTTAGGAAAGGACTAATACAAAGACAAGGACTTCTTGCTTTTTTTAACATCAGACCATTTTGCAGAAATACTTTCAAAAGCCGTCTGAAAGACATTCCAATTCCCAAAGCTCACCGTGTCTATCAGTATGCGCCTGTGCTTGAAATAAAAAACTGCACAGAGACGATGGGATTCACCTCCTACGCTTTCCATCTGAACTGCTGGGCTGTTACAAAACGCCTACATAGGAGTCCAGAAGCATTTTAAACAACTTGCAGTCCTCAACCCCCCGCCAGAGACAGCCGTGCAGTAACCTTTGTTCCCCACAAAAAAAAAGCACAGCTTTTCAATCCCTGGTAAAAAACCACTTCTGCTTTGTCCAAGAGCTTGAAGAGCAAATCACAGTGCAGAAGTTGATAAATACCTTAAAGAGAGTATCAAAATTGATGTTGTGCTGTCCAGTAGCATTGAGAGCTTTGATGGCTGCAGTTCTGTGGAAAAACAAGGTATTATCAATTAAACACACTTGTCTGTTCCAAAGGCTACAAAGCACCAACACAACCTCTTACTAAAGGCCTCGATGCTGAAATGCTTGCTTTGGTCTAAAATGATGCCGAGTCGTGTGACTGGATCTCATCTGACACTGTTGAAGTTCCTGTTACTACTCCATTGAGTACGTACCGAGAAGGAACTTGCCAATCCCTTTTTGCACACTACACACCCTAAAAATCACGTGTGAGCATCCTTCTAGTGCCAACCAATACTTCGGTACTGTCAACCTAAGGCATTTATCTTCTACTAAATTTTGCTTTCTGAGCAACTCTTCGGCTTATGCCTTATCCTTGCCATTTCTCATTATTTGTGCTAATCACTGCCTCACACTCTTTCCTCTGGGCCATTTCTCATTATTTGTGCTAATCACTGCCTCACACCCTTTGCTCTGGCATCCATGAATATTGCTCTATACCTTCTGTGCTCCCTTCAGAGCGGCATTACAGGAACTGAGTGCGCTGCCTGCTCAAGGAGAAAACACCTGCCCGTATCTCTATCCTCCTGGAAAATAAGCGTTCTCTCCCCACAGAGCTTCCAATCCTTTTACCTGCGATCATCATAAGGAGGAGGGGTAGTCCAATGGTCATAGTTTGTCTCCACCCGAAACCACCTGTAACGAGCATATAGGCAAACAACAGCTGAAGCCGTAGGCAATTCACCAAGTCCAACAAGCGGTATCCCCGTAGTGCCGAAAGGAAAGAACTCCCTCAGAAGTCAGCTCCCTCCGCCTGCTGCAAGCCCAAGGGCCGCGTGTTGGTAGAAGTAATAACCTTTACCATCAACTAAGGAACACGGGAATGGGCTGGGTGACCTTGGATCTCCTGCTGTAAACCATGAGCAAGAGACGCCCCAGATTTCTCGAGGAAGTTGTGCCACTAAGCCAATTGCTCAGAAGGGAACGGGAGAAGCAAAAATGAAATAATCTTTTCCTACTTACGCTCCGCCTAAGGGATCGAGAGGCCAGAGATCTGCTGGCCCTCTTCTGTTCCTCGTTATGACCATGCCTTCTTTGGGTGAGACACCTCCTACAATATAGTAAACTTCAGCAATGATGGGAATGCCAGCCAGTCTGAGAACAGCAGACTGGAAGTCCTCTGCTTCACTCAGGGTCTAACACAAAAGAGATGACAGGGAGGTTAAGCACAAAAACAAGCACTGGGACATCTTCAAAAGAAGAAAGGTCCAGCCTATCTGAAAATGGTAATTGACTCTGAAGTGCTACTTCAAAATATTATTAATTCAGCAATATATTAAACAGTATAAAATAAGCCCTGGCACAGGTATTCACCACCTAGGAGTATGGCCATCTTAACTGGTTACAACACAAGTCACAGCTAGCTGAACCACTCCCTAGGAAGGAAGTCTTGGCACAGCTTCTCCAGGGCCTTTGGCATTGGAGGGTGCCCTCCAAAAGGCCCCGAACTGGCTCATTACTGACAACGCAGGGTCAGCATTTACTTTCTCTTTAAAAATCCATTTACTTACCAAGTTGCTAAGTTTTCTGTGCAACTGATTCTAATTTACTAGGTGTTTAAGGACAAATGCCACATCTGTGAAACGTGAGAACAACTCGGCGTACTTACATGTCGGACAAGCCAGCTGACAGGGTAATTCCTATTGAGGAAAGCAGCTATAGCATTTTCCCACCATCTACCACCATCTGGGGAGAAAAAAATAAACTACTACACATGTAATTGATATACAGGGAGACAGGGTAGATGCCTATCAGCACAAAGTGTCAACATTTTACGGGAGAAATGCCAACAAGGAGCACAACATTCAGGTGAAATATAAATAGACAACATAATTCCAACTGACAGCCACAGCAGGTTCATTAACACCCCTGCTTTCCAGAAAGCATCTCAGACCTGCCATGACAGGAGTGATAATGCTCACCTCATCACTCATCTTCCTGAAATATTAAAACAGGAATAACTCCGTGAAATAATAAAACAGCTAAAAAAGAGGTAGCGAGAGTGTTCGTATTACTAAGAAAAATCAGAAGCGCAAAAACCCGAAGGCCAAATTTGTTACTATTTATACACTCGCACTTTGCAAACCGTAAAGAAAAAAATATATATCAATCTGCTTGTCACTTGATAGACTTTTGCCCTGATTCAGTCATCCTGCTTCCCAGCCATAGCTCACGTGCTCCTTTCCCTCAATTGGTAGTTCAACTGCAATGAACTGAAAACAGCTTTCACTTCAGATAAATCAGCAAGCAGTCAGCAGCGGCCCACAGACAGGACTGCAGCATGTGTGGAATGAAGATAGGATGTGGAGAGACACAGGACTTCGGTACACCAGATTTCCTCAATCAGGCCTTTGCACAGACTTAATAAACAGTTAGCGCGTGCCTTTAAGATGAGGTAAAAGCAGTTTATCCCTGCAAGTATCAGCCCTGGACGGTCGAGTTTTGAAAAGATTAACTAACTACTCTGGAATCGGAAGCGGTGTGCGTGTAAACTACGGAAAGAATTCAGTGAATCCAACAAGGCAGCATTAACAAAGCGCACGGGAAGCAAGAGGTGCAAGCGCCCCGTGACAGAACCCCTACTCACAGATAACGTACAGGTGGAACACATGCAGTGAGTACTGTTTACATAGCTGAAGAGCTGAAGAACAGATTGTTCAAGATTAAAAAGAGAACAGTTCATCACCATCACAAGGGAAAAATAAACGTTTTAGGTGTTGGTTCTGAGATGACATTATTGCCAGTTCTAACAATGACCAAATAAAGAACAAAGAACCAGCTTAAAAAGGAACGAAAGGGGAAAGAAACAGAGGAGACAACTTCCCAAGCTTGGAGCAGGACATAACTCATTATCTGTGAAACTGAAGCCCTGATGAAAAAGGCAGTGACCTTTCCCTGCCTTCCCCACTGCTACAAGTTTTAGTTCTCAGTAGCAGCATCTTTCAACTCCGCTCTGCTACTGATCTCGCTCGACCGCCTTTCCAGCGGCTCCAGGCATTCCCTCGAGCCCTGCTGCCTTTCCCCTAGATCTGTCTTAGGCTTCTCTTCCCCTCCTCTCCTTCCAACTGCCTTATGAGCCCAGACATCAATGGAACACGGCAGAACCAGGAGAGGAGCCTTTTCTTTGCTGTCCAAACTGCATCTTGCTATCTCTGCCACTTCCGGTGGTGTCTCTTGACCAGACCACATCTTCTACAGCTTTCCCAAGGCTTTCCCCATCCTCGGACTCTTTCAGCTCAGGTGACGCTGCTAACAAACAGCTTCTCCTACACAGCAGCCAAACGCAGGCATGTGTGCTTTCACTCCCTTAGGGCAAGGCAAGCCATTCCACTTCAGATCCTTCCTGGCACCCTTAACCTCATTGTTACCTCTAAGAGAAAAAAGCCACGGCAGGCAACAAGCAACAAAACCAACACGCAACATCTACCGTGGAAGACGTTGCCTTTACCTCGTTCATCTCCGGAGACTGTGAACTTGTGCGGACTTTGCCCAGTCCATAAGCCTACATAACCAAGAAATGTGGTGCCTTGGTACGCTACCTGAAACCAGGAAAGAGAGCAGTTCAGCATTCCAGAACAGAACACAGCTGCAGCCTGCAGCCCGTACTTGTTTCTATAGCTTTCATACCTACGTGACTGTAAAACGCTGTGCCTTCAGTTACAGTAAAACATGCCAACTAAATTAGAAAGGGACTCTGAGGCCTCTAATTGACTGCATTTCGTTTGTTTGTGATCACCGACTGCTCCAAGACTTTCGTTAAACTCCCCAGCAACAAACAGCAACTTGTCAATTTACAAGATGGACTAATGAACACTTGAAAAAAAAAAATTAGGCTAACCAAACTGCACTAGCAGCTACTTAAGTTTTGGAAATCTGCATCTAAAAACAGTTATTGGTCACAAAAATTGACAAGGTCTTAAAAAAAAAGCCTTAGAATTGGTACATTTCCTTTTTTCAACATCTCTTAGAAATTATGATCTCTAATACTAGATTAAGCTGCTCTACCTTTTCCAGTCCATCACCATGGAAAAAAAGCAGAGAAAATCAGCGCTCATCTCAGACTCCAGAAGCGTAACTGTGTTGCTCTAACAACCCAGTGTATTTGGGATGGGAAGGCCATTCCTACATTAAATCCCCCATCTAGGCAGCTATAGGGCTGTCCCGTTCACGGAACGCCACCCGGCCACGCCAACCCTGGATCATACCTGCCCACCCTTGATAAACCGCACATCGAGCGTTATCTTGCTCAGTATATCGACAAAAGCATAATCCAGGTTCCGACCGTGGTAAACGTTTCCTTTGTCATCCTGAGCGACAATGCTGGTACAGAACCTGCAAACAGAACAGGGCGAGGAACGACTGAAGGCACAGCATGCAATATTCCAGCGGAAGGAGCTCAGCATTTCAGGAGTAATTGAGCTGATGCTCTGCTAAGTGTTTTATTCATGTCACCATACAAAGAGCAGGTCAGAAATCACAGGACAGGCAGAAAGCAGCATTTCCACTCAGGAAAAGTGCCGTTGTTTCATTCCGCTTTTCTAAGTCATAACGAAAAGCTGACATCTGAACTCATCCATCGAGTGTCGCACTTCTGCATTTCATTTTGATGATTTCGTTTCCATTTAGAATCTTTATAATTTTAATCCCGAGTAGATAAATTCAACTTAAGTCCCATCAAGGAAACTGAAAGCGTTGGTTATTCAAGTGTTAGCCATTTCAGTAATAGATTATTCTCCAGAACAGAAAGTGTACTAAAACTCCTTGTTTAACAAGTTCCATTAAAACAGGCTTTTTGGTGGAGTATATTGCATTAGCAGGGAATTAACTTATTTTCTCCGTAGCTACGAGTTGGTCATTGCAGTGATGCATAACCCTGCCTCTCAAAAGTACGGAGGTAAAAAATTCTTCACACAAGTAGGCTATTCCCAGTTGATGGGGGTTTTCTAGTGTCCCAGCTAAGAAAGGCAATTTCAGGGACCTTCCTAGAGCTAAGTACGGTAAGTATCCTCTGTGAAACACGAAAACAGCCAGCATTTAAGTGTCTCGTATCCAATATTAGTCCTTACTATAAAAGGATCCTAAAAAAAGGGACTGAGTACCTACCACACATTAAGATAAAAAAACCCAAATGCAAACAAGGGCCCACATGCCTTGATATCTGCTAAAATGCATACGGAGAAATATTTTAGCATCCCCAGAGGTAACACCAAATGTTGGTTAGTCTCCCACACCGCGTTTCTAAGGCAAAAAGAGACGATGAAACTCAGGATCTTTTTTCACTGCGATTCTGTTTGCTGCCATAAATATACTACAGTCATTTTCCACTGTTCAAATCAGGAAATGATATTATGCAGCTGTTGTGAACCTTCATCCAGAAAGTGGCTTAGCAGTAACTTTATCTCAGACAAATGACAGAGCAACTAATTCTTCTAGCCTCCTTTTTGGCAATTTCTAAGTGACAGAGAATATCACATCACCGTCAAAGGTAAATGATCTCAACTGCTTTTGGATGGACATGCCTTAGCAGCAAAATGATTTTTGGATTTTAATACATGTATATAAATATATTTACATACAGAAAACCATGACAGAGAGATGTTACTTGTACTCTACCATAGAAAACGTAACTGTTTCTCGTTCCATTCAGCATCCGAACTGCCAAAAGAGAACGAAACCTTCCGGCTGAACAGATGAAGTGGTCCCAGAAGGAACCGCGCAAGTCACCCGCCGCGTGCCCTCCCCCACGCCGAACTAAAGCTCTGCACCCACCCGTACGAGACCGTGTAAGTACCCGACACTTACGCGGTGGATTCGTAGGCGAAGTTCAGCAGGATCCCATCTCCGAGACTTACTCCCAGCGCTTTGCACATCCCCGCAATCTCCCCCGCGAAGGGCTGCGGCATGAACAGCTGCAGTTCGGCCGCTATGGGCTGGATGACTTGGTGCACCCATTTCGGTACGCTCTCGCTGCAAGACACACCCGGCGCGTTAGCCGAGAGCGGGCCAGCGGCTTGGCGGCTCACGCCTGGCACCCCTGCGCCGCTCCGTCAGCCCCTCCCGGCGCTGCCCCGCTCGTCCCCCATCCCCGCGGCCACCCCGCGCCGGGCTGCCCGGCCGCACGCACTCGATGATCCGCCGGACGGCGGCGCGCAGGAAGGCGGGCTCGAAGCGCCGCAGTACGGGCAGCCAGCGCTGCTCGGCCGGGCTGTCCAGGCTCACGTTGCANCAGTACAAGCGGGGTTTACAGACTGTACTTCTCTTCCCCCTGCCTTTGGCTCCAGCCCCTGCTCCACACTCCATCCCCACAGCACTCCAGCTCCCAGCTCCACATGCTCCTCCACCTGAAAGCTCACTGCTCTCCTTGCCCAGTACCAATCCCTGCTCCTCTCTCAGCAGGAACACGCAATTTGAATACAACATGGCAAGTTGTAAAAAAAACCAAAAAAAAACCAACCAAAAAAAACCCTACTTGGTCCTTCACTCCTTAAAGCTGAAGTTTTCTTGCTCTAGGAAGCAACGTGACAACAAAACATAAAAATCTGTACAAGAAAGAATTAAAGTTCCTACAAATACATATTCAACAAATAGCCAAGCTAAATGAATTCCCACATGTGATATAAGCATTAACCTGGCTTCCTAAAAAGAAAGGACAAAAGCACCCTACCAAATGCATTTCCATTATACTGTGCATATGGCACCAGTTTCTGCACCACAAAGAAATCCATTTCTAACAGACTCTGACAAAGGATGGTGTAACTCCCTCAAGTTATAAATAAGTTATCAACTCCATTAAAACAGGTGGCTGGGGAAGGTACAAAGAACCCATTAATGAGGGTTCAGAGGTCAATGCCGAAGCACACATTAAACCTTAAGGTTCGTCTAAACCTTAGACTGAGAATCCACGTGATTCTTGCACGTACTTGCAAAGAGACACCAGCAAGTCCCACCAGAAAGGACACCATGACAGGAAAACATTCCTTTTTTCTTGGGCACGTGATGCTATTTTTGTATTTAAATGGCAACAAAACCAAACCCCCCATCTCCCGATACATAAACTTTATTTTCGTTTTCTTAGTAAGCCACGATGAACTGCTCTTCCCCACAACTCTTGACTTGAGCTTACCTGCATCACAGATGAATTTGGTCTTACTAAACTGGTCAAAGCCAGCTGCTTAGACAACAGCTTACTCTGTCTGTACAGTCACTCCCCTAAGACAGGCACAGACACTGTATCAACATGCTTTCTAGACTGACCAGAAGATGCTTTTCCCTTTCCGTTGCTTAGTCATTCATTTCCTCAAGTAGACTTTTTATCATATGGTTGTGTATTTTAATACTTACACATACAAAACCCACTGTACGTAAATTACATCAAATAAAAATGCTTCTTAGCTAGAATGCTTTAAAACCAAATTTAAATCCTCCAAGGATTAAGGCCTCTGTCCTATAGATGCAGTATCCATCAGCTTGCAAGAGTTCCATTTGCATTTCTGAGCAGATCAGAGCTCAATCCATAAGGCACCCCAGTCCTCCTTTCCCTCAGGGCGATGGTGGGTGGAAACAAGCAGCTCCAGGGCTATTTCTTCAAGGGTGATCAAGTTCTCTCCAGCATTTATTTTAGCAGCTGTTTTCTCTTTTTCAGAAGCGCATCTCGAAGAGCCAGCTTAAACAAGAGGGGAATATTCAGGTAAGGAGCATCATGACTGAGACAATACCACTACCACATCAACAAGCCTTGCCATTTCTTTAACCTCTGATGGAAACACTAAGAGCTCATCAGCTCAAACTGGGAGCAGCAGTGCAAACGCTAACAATTACAGTGGCAGAAACACAAGGGTTATTTACCTAGACTCCTGTAGCAGGGTGACCCTGGCTAGGTGTCATGGTACAGTACAATTAACGAGCTGAGAATTACCAAATCCTATACAGAAGAAGATTAGAGCAAACTGTTCTTCTACCGACTCATTTCAATCAGAAGAGATCAAGAAAGTTTCAGCTCAGCTGAGACGTTAGTCAAAATGGGGTTGTGTGAAGGAGTATTACCAAACCTCCTTTTCAAGGGGGAAGGTGGAATTTTTACAGGTGTCATTATCACCCTAAAGAGGTATTGTAGTGCTTCAAATATGGTTTAGCTAGTAAAGGAGCTAGCTCTGGCCTGTAGCAAGCAGACCATTTTATCTTAGCACCAAAAAGTGCAGCAGAAAGCGGCACCACACAACTACGAACATCCAGCCCACTCAAAACACACACTTTTCAATTTATGGTTAACAGACTGGTGCTGTAGCCCAACTTCCATGGGAAAAAAAAAGTATGAATAAATGCTGTTTTGCAGTTACAGGTGAACTTAAAACATTAATAAAGACAAAATGCTTCAAGATTTTTTTTAGAATAACTGAGCCAAGTATAACTGTAAACAGCAGCTTCCTTAAGTGCCCGTATTGCTCATTTGCAGCCTATTTTGTGTGTTTTGAGAGCTGGTTCCATGTTGTCAGCCTTAACTGAGGTGAGGCGGAAGGATGCCAAATAAACATCTACAGAGGATACTAGTCCACATCCTCCTGCTCGACAGAAAAACTTCAGATATTCTCTGCTGAGTCTACAAATAATTCCTGTCTTGCCCTTCCTAAGGCAAGAAATGGCAGACATATATCACTTGGATAAGGTACACGATCCTGGGAACAACTCAAAGTTTGTTCAAGAAGCATGTAAACACTTGCACAAAACAGGATCTGGGAAGAAAACACAACTAGAGCACAGGGTTCTTCTACGAGTTCCTTGGAACACATGTGGATGAGCTGAGTTTAATAATACCTTGTAAAACCCTCGACTGGCAGAGGCTTCACCACTGAGAGCAGCATTAGTGTAGAACTACTGTTAAACTGAAGTGATTTTTTTCTAAACCACACTTTCAAGCCGCTAATAAATAGCGTTTGCATCTGTCTCTCAGGAACATTTGTGACAGATGAGTCTGTACCACAACAGTAACAAGAGAAAGGTCAGAGACTGCGGAGAGTGAACCACAACCTGCCAAGTGGGGGCAGGACTCGGGGAAGCCAAGCCACGGGCTCTCTGAGTTACCACAGCAACACCTCAGGCCAGAGGGCAGGCAGCACCACACCTGTATTACAGATTTCTGCTCACGCTGCCCCATCCATCTCCAGCACAAAACATTACCTGTTTCTCCCTAAAGGAACGCTTGCCCTTGGTCCGGACACTATGGCTGTATCTCATCATCATGAAGTTCTTGTTCTTTTGCTTTTCTTTGTTGGAAGAGCTGGCAAATGGGTTAATTCTCGTTTTCTTTTTTACAAATTCTTTTCTGTCTGTTCTTCCAGCCTAGAATAGACAGTGCAATAGAGCAACAGGGGGTCATTTCCCTTCCCCTACCATCAGCATCACCTGCCTGATGGTAACAGGTTCTACGGCAGTAACAACAACCCAAACCCAGAAGGACAGGACACAGAACATGCCAGTTCCTCACCTTTGCAGTTGCCAATCTGGTCTCCTTGTCCGACTTGGGCTTCTTATGCAGATGTTCAATATCTCTGAGTGAAAGCAACTCCCCCCTACACACAAATTCAGTAAAATGTCACCACACAAAGCTTCATCTGGCAAGGAAAACAAGATGCCCTCTTCACCCTTGGTCTCTCACCCATCTTAGGTCACTGTCCTACCATGAATTTAGACACAAAGGCTTCTTGTTCCCTTCAGGCTGTCCCTCATGTGTGGGATATTCATTACAAAAGTCACCCATTTTTAGTTTTCAAGTCCTGCTTTTTGCACAAAGTTTAAGAAACACTGGAAATATAGCCATGCAGCTACTGCTACAAAAAAAAAAACCAAAAACCCTCATGCCTCTTGGCCTGAACAAGTCAAACAGTCTCAGACCTTCCACGGGCTCCTCACGTCTTTTCTCCCAGGTATGGGCAAGCCCCCAGCCCAGGATCCATTCTACGCTCTGGCTGCCGGCTGTCATCAGGGAACGCTGAGCAGCAGCAGAGCTGTGCCCTGCTGCAGTGAAAAGCTGCATCTCTAGAGGATAGGTAAGAAAGCACTCAGCAGGACATATCCTACCTGCCCTCCTCCTCATCTTCATCATCTATTTCAATGTATTTCCGCTTGGCAGCTTTGCCAGGTGCAGAGTTAAGTTCTTTGGAAAGCTGGGCAAGGCGTATTTTCTTGAAGTCTTCCTGAGTTAGCAGCCTGCTCGTACTGACTGCTGCAGCTTTGGCTTTTCGTTCTTCCACAGGCATGCTTTTCACTTTCTCTGCCTTTGGAAAAGAAAAAGGTACGAAAGAATCATTCACGGCTTTGCAAACCACTCCTGTGCCACAATCCACGATCCTTGCCTCCCAAATGCACATCATGCAAGGGCAATATTGTTGGCAAAGGCTACAACCAGATGTCAGGATTTTTCTTTGTTTCATATCCAACATGTAGTGTTTGATTAAAGTAGATGTACACCAGATTTTGGGAGAATAAGCTCTCTGCTGATTATCACAGCTCTGAAAGCATTCAGCCCTGAGAGAGCGCTCCCCCTTCTCCCCTCCCAGCCTAACAACACGTGTACTTCAGCAGCGGTGCTAACCAGCCCTTCAGCCTCACTGCTTCAGGACAGCTCGCTCTGAAGGCCTGGGCAGCTATTTAAGAACAGCCACATCAAGGCGAGGAGCAAGAGCATCTGGTCCACGATTACAAGATTCATTTGTATTTGGCATAGGAGAGACTTGGAACTCACTACTTGTTGCTGCTCCTCATCTGAGGAGTGATGCACATCAATCCATTCTCCATCGTCATTGTCCTCCTCGCTCAGACTAGCGCTTTCCCAGCCATCTGCTCAGGGAACAAGTACAGAGCTCTTATTGCCAACTCATCTCAGCTGCCTGGACTGGCAATAACTGATACTTACAGAACCTGCTCTTGCTGACTTGCCTTTCTTTCACCCATCTCCCAACTGCATTTTGCTCAGGGGCATGATCCATGCTACGCTCTGCAAAGCTCTGTGCAAGAGCTCCAGATCAAGATCCTGAAAACAAGGTGCATTTGGGACAGCCTACAGCACCACAGGAGTTCACAGACACTAATGACACTCCTCACAGTCAGTGCTGCCCACTCCCAGCCACCTAAATCCAGACGAGAAGTACTGTGACATAGCTGGGTTATTTACAACAGTCTAAGCACTGCTCTTCACTGCTGTGCTGGCTGATGTGCTGAAGTTGCCAGCTTCAGCACCCAAGCACAACGTCAGAGCCATCACTACACAGCACGTCCCATCAGGGTGTTCATTCCTCCAGCACAGCTCCTGCAGCATCTCCGAGGCTTTCAGACTTGATTCGCCAAAGTCTGCCTTGCTTTTAAAGATCTCCACGTCTTTTCCCCAACTCAGGCAGGGGTTCCAGGGTGTGTAAAGCATTTACACAGGAAATGAATTAACTAAGCCGAACGGTATATCCAAATACTATTTCGGTATTCGATAATATTCAGAAGGTTTTACTTTGGAGAAGCTGAACACAAAGTTCACAGCTGTACTGTCTGTCCCTCTGCTTCCCCATCTCAGTGTGCATCATAAAAGGCAACACAGTACCAAACCCCGCTGACAAACCCCACTTCCTCCAAGACAGACATGTGCAGGCCTGGGCACAAGACAGCAGGAAGTGACACGCACAAACACCAGGTTCCACATCCACATAAAATCTGACAGTGATGCCCAAAACAGAATTTTTTTAAGATAAAAGGCCAACCTTCCTCTTGGGTTTCTGCCTTTTCCTTTTGATCCTCAACTTCCAGTACTTCTGCTCCTGGAATGTAATCTTTGGCATCCAGTTCTCCATACTCATGAATCCTGGCTTCCACCGAGGCCTCAGTAGGCTTACCCTGTACATTAACAAAACACACATTAAGCAGGCTATTTTAATGCCCACCAATCCAAGAAAATAGCTGGGCGAACGGGAGGGCGTGGGACCTTTCCTTATTTCATGAGGCAGAGTTTGATTCAACTTGAGTAATTAATCTGAGAAAACAGTTGAGCTTCAGAAGCATGATCTAACCAGGGGTTAGACGAATTTGAACTAAGGAAATGTGGAAATAATAGCACACCATGCCCAAAGACAGCAGGCAGAGAAAGAACGCAGGCTCGACTCCACCTTCTCAAGAAGACCCTGAGACCAATTCTCGTAATTCTTGAGCCCATCAGTTTTTAGTGAATGCAACACGCATGAAACACTTACCCTGAACTTCTTCTGCAGCATCTCTGGATTCAGAGAACGGAACAGGTGTATCAGAGTTCTCGCAGCCATCATCACATCTGCCCAGAAAAGGAGAGGGTCAGGAAAACAGCAGAACTCTGAGCAAACCAAAAGCCCATGCAGATCAACAGCATATACAGCCTACTCGTGTCCTCTCTGAGGTTATGGCTCCCTCTGCTTTCTCTGGTACAGAACACAGCACTTCCTCAGGACTAACTCTTCTTAACCCTTTCCTTGCTTTATTTTGGTCAGTTAATCTCCCTGCAGCAACTACCCTTGACTCTTTTGTCTCCCATGGATACACGCTCCAAAGAGACAGAAGTGACCCAGACACTGAAAATAGTCTCAGCCCATAAAAACCAATTAGGGCAGCACTACCACGAAGGCTGTAACTGAAGACCACGTAATACAGGGGGAAAAAAAAGAGTTTAAAGTCCTAGCCATATAATATTTACTTTTATTTTTATGCGTCTTGTACTGAACAAGGTCTTGGAGCAGATCTTCAGTCATGGCTAAGGGACATCTCGCAGTGATTTCTTTTATTGCATTGATTCTAAAAAAAACAGAAAATGAGTTATTTTCTCAACACCAGTTAGGAGAAAATGACACTTAATAGACTGAATTACCCGAAAACTTGAAGAACCTTATACAGCATTTATACAACATTTGGCGTAAAAGGAGAAAACCGTCATAAAACACTCCCAACAAAAAACCAGCAAGTTGAAGCTGAGATACTGTCCTAACTTTTTCCTCAAGCAGCTTCTTGAAAGCACAGTACAAGTGATAGGAATAAGTTGCAAATGGTTAAAAAAAATACCTATCTTAACCGCATTTGGAGTTTGACATCGGTCGTACAATTCTGTACCTACCCTACGGTCATGACCTCCCCAGAATTCTTGTCCGTGACAAAGTTGTTAGCAATGGTCATCAACACTGACTGGATAATCTGAAAGGAAGAAAAAGCAATACATATTGCATAAAAACTTAACACACTTAGGATTTGTCTGTTAATAACATCTTTCTCGTAGAAGGACACATCAGGACATGCCAGTCAAGCCCCCAAGTATTTCCTAAACAAAAATTTTCTTGCAGAAAAAAACCCAAACGTGTTTCTCCCCCCCCGCCCCTTTATGAAACAATCCCTTGGAAGTTGCAAAAATAGCTGAAATGCCCACAAGCTCTTCCAAACAATCTGACTAATTCCCTTTCCCCCCTCCTGACATAGACACAGCATTGCCGTGCTCGCCTGCCGCCCATTTAACATCAACCACGGCTGAACACTGACCTCAGGTGGTACCAGCTGATGTGAAGCCTGTGCAGCAAACAGAAGAATCTTTGTCACTTCTGGAAGAAAAGCAGGAAAACGCCAAAACATATGGGTGCAGCTTGCTCCGGCCAAAAACCACATCCCTTAAAACTCAAGAAGCTGCTACGTCAGTCCCAAAGCCATTCAGCCTGAAGTTCTTTGGGATAACTGCCTCTCCTCTCACACCAAGCCTTAGGAACTCATCTGGCCTCCACCAAGCAGCAATAGCCAGCTAAAGAAAAAGGAAATGCTCCAGAACTGAAGTGGAAAACCAGTAAAAGGAAGCAGCATAAGGCAATCATGCTCAGCTCAGCTAGTCAGGACTAGGAACTCAGATTTTATTCCTTTGCTGGAGCTTCTCAAATCATCAGGTCACGAGCCCCGAGTGCACACAGCCTCCACACAAGTCCAAAGCACTTGGCACTTCTGGCAGTCAGGGACTGAAATTTCCTTTGTCCACACTCTGGACTACTCCTGCTTCCCACCAATGCACTGCTACCTGTCCATTTTCACTGCCACTTCCATGAAATGCCTGTACATGAGACATGAGGGATCAGCAGCACCTAGAGTAGTGACTTACCCCTCTGATGGGGCTGAAGGAACCTCTGAACAAAGGGGTAGAAATTAAAAAGGAAAAGCTGCAAAACAAATTGTAACATATTATGGTCTTGTCTGTGAACTTGAGATCACCTTCACAAGCTGATACATTATAAAACCATCTCATTCCATAGCATGCTCTCCAAATGCCTCAGANTCAAATCATCAGGTCAGGAGCCCCGAGTGCACACAGCCTCCACACAAGTCCAAAGCACTTGGCACTTCTGGCAGTCAGGGACTGAAATTTCCTTTGTCCACACTCTGGACTACTCCTGCTTCCCACCAATGCACTGCTACCTGTCCATTTTCACTGCCACTTCCATGAAATGCCTGTACATGAGACATGAGGGATCAGCAGCACCTAGAGTAGTGACTTACCCCTCTGATGGGGCTGAAGGAACCTCTGAACAAAGGGGTAGAAATTAAAAAGGAAAAGCTGCAAAACAAATTGTAACATATTATGGTCTTGTCTGTGAACTTGAGATCACCTTCACAAGCTGATACATTATAAAACCATCTCATTCCATAGCATGCTCTCCAAATGCCTCAGATTTTACAGCATAGTATTGTCTCCTATGTTGAGTTTGATTTTTGTGGGACAAAGAAATTAATTATACCAAGATAAACGCAGCTGCAATCTCTCTGCTGCTAGTCCTTGCCATGGAAATCCTTATATCCTCTGAGACTTCCCAACTTGGACACACTGGATTACTCTTTACTTAACCCAGTGCAAATACTGCATCACTGGGTACTCCGCACAAAACCCTCCAAGTGCAGGAGCTGCCAGTTTCCCTCTTGTTCAGCACCACCTGACTGACAACCCTGTGGTCACCACGAGCAGCTTCCCAGGAAGGTCTTGGAAGCGCCAAGTGCTCCTCTATTCTTGAGGGACAGCTCAGCTATTCTAGATCAACACCTTTCTCTACCAGAGCTCCCTTAGTACCACTGTGCCATTCCATGAGGCCCACTGGCAACTCCCTGACCGTCCCTATGCACTTTTGGACATACAGGAAAATTAAGCCTCATTTTCCTGAGGCACGAGACCAAAACATGTCCACACCCAAAGCAGGTTAGCTACCGACAGACCACCGTAAAATTATCCAAGTGCATACCTCGTGTATTCCAACCAGCCTGGATATGAGGTCCATGAGCATCATCTTCACTTCAAATCGCTCCTTGCAGTTCTCCAGCTGCTTCAGCAGTTTCTCAGCAAAGTCTAGAAGAAGCAAAAACGGGTTTGCACTAGGCTGAAAGAGCACAACACAGAACTCAAATGGGATCAGGGTCAAAATAGGCAGTCTGATTTGTTCTTATTTCTAACCCCCAGTGCTCTTTCAGTCACTGAAGGTGATTAAAGCACTTATTTCAGTGGCTTATTTTACGTCTCATAGGCCTGGGCATAGGTTCAGCAGAGGGAACTGGCAGACACACGCCAACATCATCAGTGCAGGGTCAGCACTGAAAACTCAATTTTTTGTGCATTTTGGGTTAATATGAGAAAACAAAAACCCCAGAGGGTCACAACAGATAAAGACCACATCAAGGGCTGTTAAACAAGTACATTTTGGCAGGAGCTAAGCCAGAGCAGTTACAGTAGATCAACTCCTCTGTGCTCACACCCTTATTGCCTTCACACATACGAGCAAGGCAGAGAGCCACGTCCTAATGTGCAGGTCAGATCACCAAAGCAGGTGATGTAATACTCTTCCTTCCTTGTCTCACTGCCCACATGTGCTCCACTACAACAAGCACAACAGGACTGATCTCTCCGAGTGCAGTGAAACCTGGAGTAAAACCACATTCCGAGTCCCCCATCTGCAGGTACTTGTCACTTGGGTTCTCCTGGCAGAGCCGTGTCCAAGCTCCCCTATGCGGGATTAGGACAAATTGCACTAAGAGAGTTCACTGCACGCTCACCTTGGGGATCATGAATCAAGTGAATGGCAGAGAAGTTGAACACCTCCGGTTTGCTCTTCTTTTTCTGTTTCTGCATGGAAACAAGAGCAAAAGGTTTTTCTCTTCCTGTGAGTAAAGTGTTCCAGTTTCAAGGTTGCTGTCAAAAGATTGCTGCCTCTCGAAAAACATTTTAAAAGCTAGCCCTGGATTTTAAAAACTAGCCCTGTTTTCAACCACACAGGATTATCTGCCACCTGTAGCTAAGCAAGCTGGGCAACAACAGGACTTCAGTACTAGAAGGATTAAGCCAAGATGACCCGAAGTCAGACATCCCTCTCCTCACCTTGAGGACCTTCATGGCTTTCTCCAGTTTCTTCTTGCGCTTGGTGGTTTTCTTGTTGGTCGCATAGCGCATCATCAGATCTCTGGCTGTGGGGCCATCGTCCTTGGGGAAGGAACACAATGCTCGGGTAACCCAGGCTTCAAATGGCAATCAGAGAAACGAACGACCGATATTTTTCAAGACCGCGTACTCCGAAAAGTCTCCCCCTTCCTAAGTGTCCGAACACATGGGTAGCAGCATTTAAACAGAAAAGCAAAAGAGCTCCTAGCATTTATCTTTTAACAGACACCACAGACATCATGCCATCACTTGGGGCCAGCTGTCAGACACTGAAACTGTTTGTGAAGCACAGGAACATCTGGAGAAAACTAGACAGGACAGTAGCAGAGGTAGACAGACCGGTAGAGTCACAGTCACCAAGACAACAGAACTAATAAGGGGTCTGAAGAACAGAGAAGGGAATATTCGGTCCCAACACCCACCTCAGACTCTGACTCGCTGTCTTGTTTCTCATCTTCATCTTTCCCAAGGAAGAACTTCAAACCAGCAACTAACACCTGAAAAGTAAAGAGAGTTCACGTGGGACAAGCTGGCAGAATTTAAAGTCACCCTACATCCACTCCTGAAGCTGTGCAGACTTAGCCAGATTTTTTATAAGCGTGGATCTGATCAGAAAACAAACCAAGTTACAGCCTGAAAGCCACCAGCATTCGTTACAGACCCAGACAATTTGAGTTGCCCCTCGTCGCTCAGAGGCACTCAGAGCCAAAGAGCATCTGAGCTCCTACAACGCCTGAAGCAAATTCAAAGATGCCAATTGTCTTTCTATCATCCTGCAAAGCCATTTCAATCCAGCTGCTCCATGTCAATATTGTCAGGAGGCCCTGCACTGGTGAGAGCCAAGATGATGCTCTGAACTCTAAACTTGCATTAATTCAGATGGCTGTGCTGGTTAGGTTTTTCATTTTGCTTGGCTTTTACTGAATGGGACCGCTTTTAGACCTACCCAGGGTAAAAACTTGTCTCCAGCCACAGCACAAGTTTTTAAAGCCTCCAGAGCCAACACAAAAGGCCCGGTATTCAGTCAGGGACCAGGCAGGACAGCAGCTCTCCTCACTGTATCACAGGCTCACAATGCTGATATTAAGGAGGTGATATCCTGACAGTCTCTTCTGAACAGCAGTGAAAAGCGCATCCGCGCTGCCCACACCGGTCTACGCTTGTTACAAAAACAAAGTGCCAAGCTCCACCTCCTCCCGTGAGGAGTACGTGGAAAATTAAGCAACCGACAGACAAATCAGGCAAGTCTGTGTGCAATAACAACAGATTAAGGTTACAGCCACGTGAAAAAGGCAGCCCAGGTAACATCCAGCGTATCAACTGATTTCTGTTCTCACCTTGGTCACTTTGGAAAAGCAGGCAGTTGTGATGACATTGACCGTTTTGGCATCGTTCCTGGAATAAAACAAACCGCATCTTTTCTTTCAAGTCTGGCAATTTTGCATCATTCTCAGAACATTAGTTCTCAACAAATATTTCGTTTAAGCAACTCATTTCACACAAAACAGCATTTCCTCTCAACTAAATTCCTTGGCACAAGTTACAACCCCACTGGGCTACAATTAAGAAATTTATTTCAGTCGCTGTCCCCCGCGTTATGTTTTGGACTACACACCGCAAACGATGCCCGTGCGCCCCACAGTAAGCGGCAAATCAACACAAGCCTGCCAGACTCACCAAATATTCCTTCTGTAAAGCTCTATCATCACATCCAGCGATATCTTGGCAGCCGTGGGATTGCTGTCTCTCAACATGGTGTACATGAAGTTCTGCAGCGCCTGAAACAGAAGTTGAAAACGCGTTTTTAGAGCTCTTCCACAGTAGCAGGAAGTCAGTTCAAAGTACGCACGAAAGCCGAAGCACTTACCGTGTTCACTTTGTTGTTCTTGTGTTTCGCGTTGACATTCTTGATATCCGTCACGATGTGAGTGTACAAGGTCTGCGAGGGGAGAGGGGACAGGAGTAACACACACAGAGACAACACCGCGCCCGAGCGCTGGCACGAGACCCAGATGCACTGCGAATGTCACTCGGGTTACAGCGGCAAAAAAACCAGGATATTATCCCGTGAAGATCCACGTATTTGAAAATCATACTGAATTCACAGTACAGCAAGGCAGGACAATGAAGAGCATCAAACAACGCTTCAAATCCTACCCCTGCTTCACTCAGGCCTGTTCTGACAGCCTGGTTTGCCATAGACACACCCGAACGGCTCAGACCCGCACAGGACATGCCCATAACCTGCAACAGCAAAGTGTTTACAGCGGCAGAACTCAGTTATTACTCCGACACACACCTAGAGCCCTGCCTCCAGCACTGACTGCTGAAACAGGGATTTTAAAGTGTAATTCCATAACCAAGCAGAGAACAGCTGCCTATTCTGGCATTACCTCGGGCAAGTTGGTCAAAACCCATTGGAAATGAAGATTGTTGTCAGCACGCCTTACCTTTCGTAGCAGTTTATCATGACACCGCAGCAGCTGAAAGAAGAGCTCCAGCAAGCTCGTGGGATGTATTAGATTCTTGTTTCTCAACAGGATCAGAGCCTTACAGAAGGTCTGTAAGAGAAGCCAAATTCCACGTTTCCTCTCCAGCTGCTCTCTTTTTTGACAAGCAGTCCACCAGCTCTCAGCTCACACAAAGGGCAAGGTGAGCCCAAGCCCCGGGTCTCACCATGCGCAGGTCGGGGTCCAGGACCGTGTGGTGGTAGGACAGCAGCTCCTTCAGCTGCTGCGGGAAGTTGGCCATGTGCTCGGGGTAGCAGTGGGCAACCTGGAACGGACAAGCCGAGCGAAGGCTCTAGAGCGCGCCCGGAGTTACCTCGCAGCCTCGCAAGGTGTACACAACCAGCGGAGTTGAATTGTGTATCAGTAACAGTCACTGCAGCCGGTACCGCGCGGCGGCTGGCTCAGGGCCGGGGGCTCACCTGCGCCAGGAACATCAGCAGCTCGGCCAGCTCCTTACTGGGCTTGTCCGGCTGGAAGGTGAAGATCTCCACATGGGACTGGTAGTGGTGGTACTGCTGCAGGAACTGCGCACACACAGGGAGCGGCGGCAGATGAGCACCACCAGCCCGTACGCCCGTACCCGCCCCGCAGCCCACCCCAGCCTCCCCGGTGCGCACCTCCTCGGTGTAGGAGGTGGGGTCGCGCTTGATGAGGTTCTGCAGCTGGGGCAGGTTGCTGGGCAGCTTGTTGCCCTGGCGGCCCGACATGGCTGCGGGCACCGGCACGGCGAGCACACCACGCGAGCGCTCAGCTGGCCGCCGCCATCTTGGCCCGCCCCCGACGGCCGCCGCCGAGGGCCAAACCTGTGCGGGAGGCGCGCGCGGTGCACAGCGCCCCCTGGCGGCGGGGAGAAGCGGCTGCCGGCTGCCCTCCGTGCTCCGGGCCGGGGGCCGGGACAGCCCCGCGGGGTCGGGGGCAGCGACAGGCGGGGCTCGGACCGCGGCCTCCGAACGCACTTCTGTGCGGCCCTGCCGCTCCGGAGCGCCTCTCCTTCTCCTCCCTCCCCTCCCCGTTCGGGCGGAGCATTCTTCACAGCACATCCCAAATTATCACCATGGAAGTGGCCAGCGTTAGAAGGGAACCCTCAGTAAGCAAAAAAGGTTGAGCCTAGTTTAGTCTCACTTTAAGTTTAGCTTTTGATCGTGATAATGGAAAGCTGATGTTTTCATTTGCGTGGTTTATACTTCCTTTAGGCAATTGCTTATTTACCCTGTAGAAAGAAATTGTTATTCCTTGATACAGTGTACTTAAGAAAGAATAGTCAATAACTCCTGTCCCATAAATACTCTTTATTATTAATTTACATACAGCCACACAAAAGGTATCAGAACAGCATCAAGGCTCAAACCTGGCACAGTCCAAAACCATTCATACAACTTCCTATTTAAGCCACCACCCTTTCTCTCACGGAAAGGCTTTTCAGTGTTTTGGTAAGCATCTCACAGCCAGCTGCGACCACCTGAGCACATACCTGCTAGTGGGTTGTCAGTGACAACCTGAACGTACCGCCTCCGGTGAGTTTGGGCTCTCCCGTACCTATTCAAGCAAGAAGAACACATCCTCTTCTAGGTACCTGTGCAGCTCACAGAAACACAGCTTTAGCATCGCTCAGAGAGCAAAAGGACCGCAAAGGTAAGAGAAGAACCGGTGACTGAGTGCATAGAACAAAAGCAAGCCCTCCATCCCCGAAAAACTTAAACGAACATTTCGTGCCTTTACCAGCTATTAATTGGGCTCATTAGCATCTGGCCCTGCTCAGCCTCTGCTTTAACGAGCACCCCAGCGCAGCCCTTAAATGACCCAGCCAAGGAGCTCGCTTGATTCCTGTACCCTCAGGGGCCCCTCCTTACCTCCGCACCCTTAGCTCGAAGGTTTGCCAAGCCACAATACCGCTACAGGGCCTTTTTCAACCTAACAATCACTGACTAAAGCGTAACATTTGTAGTTAATCCGAAAAGTAGCCACGCTGCTTAAGAAAGGCGTGGAGCAAAAAACCCTATCCACACGTAAGAGCAAACCACTAAATACCGATTATCTCTGCAGAAGCAGAGAATAGGAGACCATTGCTTTGATTGCCACAAGGCTATTAACAAGGTTCGACACACAAACCAATCCGGTTTTACTACGTACAAATAAAGCACAAATAAAAATCACCTTCCCAAACAATTTTACTCATCTAATTTTAAAATACACATTCTTACGCAACTGGAACATAAGAGAATATTCCCTATAGTACCCTTAATGAAGAAAATCCAACTTTATAGGCCTCGAATCAAAGTTTTTACCTACGAAACCACAAAAAATTAAATCACTCTGAAAATTAACATTGAATGCCTGCACTAAAATGACTTACACCATTGGCCTTTATAATTCACGTGACTTTTAAGCAGCATTAGGAAAAGCCAAAAGCAAACAAACCATTTCTATTAAACAAACACCCCGAAAGTTACGATAATCTTTATTGCTTCTTCAGAAAAACAAGTTAGGCCCTGTTGTGAGCATTTCTACCCCAAGCCTGTTGTCTCCCGCACACTGATTAGTCTGATTTCCATGTGCTAATTAGGCCACGAATGCTTAAATTCACCTGGAAAAGGCCAGCTGTTTCTTCTTTGGAGATGGTGGGGTTGTGTAAGCGAGCCTAATTCTTAATCTTAAAGAAAAAACTGTCAGCTTTGTTTTTTTTAATGTTGCTTTGTGATCTAAATAGCACATTTTATGTGATTTTGCTTAATTACCACGCTAAGCAAGGCATGAATAAAAAGTACTGTTGGTTGGGGTATGGAGTAAATGGCAATTTCTTTTGCTTGCCTGATTTTTTGAGGTCGATGTGTGTTTCTTAAAGTTTAATTTTTTTTTTGAGGATAAGAAGGTGACAGGTTTTTTTCCTACATTTTATTTAATTAAAATAAGAAGAGCTGATTTGTTTTCTTTAAGGCATCTTTTTTTTTTTGTTTTTTATTCAAAGGTTCTAAACATGGGTTTGTCTGTTGCTGGGATTATAAAAAGAAAGTTAGGGGGTTTTCCTTCCTTTTTAATTAATTGTTTTGCAGTATGGGATGAGGGTATGAGATGTGGTATCGTAGGGACTTCTCGTATGACTGCGTATTGGAAGGTTTGCCCTTTGTTGCCTGTTTGATACGAGGGTTAAACGTGTCCTAAAAGAAGCAAAACAGAGAACCGAAACACTCAAACTTGAAAGAAGGGGATTTGTTCTTAAGGTCACTTAGGCTCCGTTAGAAACTTTTAAAAAGTGGAAGCTGTTACTGAAGTTGCTCTTAGGGTACTAAGATGTTTCCCTGCACTGTGTTTCTGAATTTTTTGCAGTGAGTTAAGCAGTCTTTGGGGCTGCAGAGTTCACGGATGGGGTAGAGCTGCACCTGATGTTAGTTGGGGAATTTGGGGATGGGCAGCTCTCGGCTCTCTTTTGCCCTTGCTGCGATCAGCCTCTGGCTTTATGTCCCATCAAAAGCTGTGGAGTTTGAGTTTTTACAATGTCCAGGAGGTTTTACTTAAACACATTTAACGTATTTGATTGCCAACATTTTATTTAAATTCCGTGTCAATTCCTGGCCCTTAATTGCTGTAGGGAATTTGTCTTGCTGGACTTAATACTTTTAACTTTGTAATTGAGAATAGGATCAGTGTTCTTTTCCTGTAAAAAAAAAGAGTCTAGTCTCTAAGTCCAACACAAATATTTATTTCTGGGTCACGACTCATAAATTATTTGCAGGCTTGAGACATGGGAACCGTGTTGTTTTGTTCGAGGGAGCGGGGAGATGTTACAGGAACGGCTTGAGAATTTGCACAGTCACTTGCAGCTCCAGGGGGAGAGGAACAGTCCAGCTGCTGGTGCTGATGTGAGGGGTTTGTGTGCAGCCAGGGGATTTTCAGCCTCAGCATCGCTTGCTGCGGCATTCCTTTGCCTGAAACACAAATGTTTCTTCCTCTCAGGGGAGGAACTTGTTGCAAATCCTTTCGTAGAGGTCAGACCCAGCGTGTGTGTAGTAATTGAATAGCAAAGGTTTGTTTGAAATGGCAAACCGGCTTTCCAAAGGCCGCTGGAGTACCCCCAAAATATTCATTTTGAATTAGTACCTTTTCATGTCTCATGAGGATTAAAGAGGTGACATGGAAAAGAACTCTCATTTCTGCCTCTCAGACTTCACTTCACAGCTGTAACTTAGTAACTTGTAACATCACAGCATTCTGAAACCGGGGAACACCGGGATTTTGAAGATGAAAATGTCTTTGAGACAAATTTTGGGGAGTTATACGTGCCCACTGCAATACTTAGTCTGCCAAGAGGCTCTTTGCTCTTGGCGTTTATTTGAATTGGTTTATTTTTGCATGAAGGAGGGGGAAAGTGGTATTTTTGCAGGTTCATTTTTCATAACT
>VYZQ01029093.1:19259-46679 GCA_013400655.1 Mystacornis crossleyi
AAAATAGTTTACTAAAGGTACAACTTGGGGATTAAAACTCATTGTAACAATTAACTGCCAAAACTTCTATATTTTTTTCTTTATTTTGCCACAACGGCTAGGGTGAACAAGAGACCCTTAATCACCCAAATCAAGTTCTCTGTTTAAAGAGTTCATTAAAAAGTAAGGGTACAACCACACCGTGTTACACTTCGAGTTTATGTTAGTTGCTTAAGCTCTCATTAAATTCACTCTGCAAACAGACTGACTGACTGGCTGAAAAGCCAGTGCAACACAGAACACAGTCTGTAATAAAAGGATTTGCATCTCAAAATGCTCCAACTGTACAGTCCAGGATCACCACTGTCTAGAAAGATGGTGATGTCTGACATCAAAGCACGGTTGTGTTAGGATTGCACTGCCTGAGCAAGGAGCAAGAATAATTTACAGAGCCATGGCTATAGATAGACATCTCATTAGGCAGATTACCTGAGTTGAAATTTCAAGAACCTTTAGTAAACTATTTTTATACATGAATCAAGGACGACTCCATAAAAAACCCCAGCGATTAAAAGAGGTCAGGGCTTTAGATTTCGCACTGCATCCTGAGCTGGTGTGTCAGCAGAGTGATGCCGTGCACTGCTGGGAGCGGCTCCCTCCCCACGCTGATGCAGAGGGAAGAGTGCCACCTGCTGAGGTCCTGCCAGCCTTCCTGCATCAGTCCTCTCATCGTCTCTGTCGCTCTGACCACATGGAACCCTCTGCCCGTGTGGTATTCCAGATTGCCCCGGGGTACCATGTGTCTTCTATGAACAGAGCTTCCTGCGGTGCTGGGGTTAGTGAAGGGAGTGAGGAGGCATTCAGCCTAGGAACTTAAAAGAGAATAGGACTCCATTTTCACCTGAATCAGGCTGCAAATCTCCTGGGAACCAATCTGGCAGGAACTGTGTTTTGATGAATTTTCTATTTATCTGTACAGGGATCCTTTGTAGTGTAGGCACAACCATGGATTAATTTTAGTCAATTTACACAAACAAACTGAAACATGTTTCTTAGGATACTCAAGGAGTAAGGACAAATAGGCTACAGGAATTAATACCATTAATGGAACTGTGACTTTTGCAACTATGATTGCAGAGAAGATGAAAGTGAACATGAAGGATAACATCCACTTCAGTGTCTGTGCCACTACAGAGAGCCCAGATTCTGCTATGCCTCAACTACTAAAAGTCTACTTGGTACTTTTTCCAGACAAACTTGTGAGACATGTAACTAGCTCTGAACATGCTCAAATTAATATTTAGTGTGCAGGTTGAGACACTAGATGAAACAATGAGTCTGGAAATCAGGACCTAAAAGAAAAAGCTGGATGAACAAGATTGACCTGCAGAGGGAAGGCAGAAGGCAAAGAACAAGAACATAACTTGTTCTGCATACTGATGATGAACACAAGAAGGTATTTTACATTAAGAAAGCATAGTAAAACTTTCTAATGATCAGTGGGGTACTCAAATGTATCATTTGAACAGGCTCTATAGTCTGTCAGTGGGGGTCTTAAAAAAGATGCTGGACAAACTTACATCAGGGTGACACAGGTATAGGTGATTCTGATGTGGTAAAGCATAATAGCCTAGAAGTCCTCCTGAGGTCTCTCAGACTGCAGGTTGCTCCAGTTCCTCTCTGACGCTGTGCTACTTCTGTTTCAGTGCAAACTCACAGTCCTAGATGCAAACTCCAGTCTGTTAGCTCAAGTTTTAAGATATGCAAGTCCTTCTGGAAATTTTCAGTCCAATCTGCAGCCTGCTGGCTAACCCAAAACGTTCTCAAGCTTTAATTGAGTGGTTCATCTGAAAATTTGTATTAGGACACTCTGCAATAAAGAAGTTTCAGCCACTTTTATTTATGAGCACTCTGTTTTTGTATCAAATGATAAGTCATTGTAAATTTTAATGCAATGCATGCAATACCGATTTAAGGAAAGTCATCATTATGACACTTGGCTGTTTCAAATAACATGTGACCTTTCTCCTACAGTGGATTATCAGCAAGCCCCATCGAACAATTCATCTCAAAATCACTACTTTATCACTCTGTGTTCAGTTCCGGGAATTTACAAAAAAAAAGGTCATATGAGTAGTAGCAAGATAGAAAACTTCATCAAATAATTTTTCTGAAGTTGTACTTCCCTTGTGTAAGGGCACATCACTTTCACAAAGGGCTACATACATCCCAGGACAAGGGGGTGGCAGTTGGGCAAAGCTGCCTCCTCTCAGTAGAAGCACAAGAAAAAGTTGCACCTTGAGAGGGATTATCTCTGTTAGAGAGATGGGATGCACAATTTGCTCCATTTATTTGCATAAAAAATGCTCTCCCTGTGCATTGTGCGGGCCTCTGTCTCTGGTGTGTTACAGATGGAAGCTCCTTCTTCCTCAGCGTGGGAAACAGGCAAGAGCAGCCTACAGGCTCTCTAGAGTACAAAGAGCCAGAGGCTGGTATTATGAGAGACCTTTGCACCACTGCTTAAGTGGGACCAGGGGTCTGACTCTGCCCAAGCTCTGAAATGCCACAGAAGCACTTTGTCAGCACAGGCAGGACACATTTTTAATTATACATCTCTGGTAATATTTGAATCCCTTTGCTTTGCTCTTGCTGTGAACAACAGTTGTAAAAGTCAAAGGCTTCATCTCAATCATGCGCTGTCTGATCAACATGTGAAATAGCTGGGAAAACCCTGCCTGAATAAAAATTACAGAAGTACTAAAACAGAGGCCAAGATGAATAAAATGAGTAATAGCTACTCTAGAAGAGGAATTATGATAAAACCATAACATAGAACATATTCACTCTTTTTTTTTTTCATGTTGTTGTAACAAATATATCACAGGGCTAGAAAAAAGAAAATGCAAACCCCTGACCAGATGGGCAGACAGATAAGGTATGATTGTACATACTTCCCTGAAGAAAACTGTGCTCAACCAATCCCACAAACAAAAATTCAAGAGACAGCCTCATAGAGTTGATTCCAGCACATTCTTGCCGTTCTCATTGATGGGAGCTGGTATACTCTATCATCTCTTCTTTCCTGTGGCTGCTATAAAACACAGTAGAAAATTGTACTGTCACCTGATTATATAAACCGTGTGTTGCATCTAAAAGCAAGAGCCCAATGGATGGTATAACACATACAAAGAGAAGAAAAGAGAGGGAAATTGTTTCCCTTTTGCACTTTATTGAGTACAAAGTTAACTGCATGGAAGTGAGGTTCTCTATATTTGCATAGGCATGATATAATTTACTGGTATGGTTCCCAATCACCTCTGGGTGTGTATGTATAGAGGTTGTTATTTTCACAACTTGAATCTCATATCTACAGACAAGAAGTCAGGACATTTCAGTTTGTCTTGAAAAGCAATGAATTTCTGAGGCTGTGTGCTAGCACTGAAATTTGAGTCAGCAACTTTAGTGTTTATTATTAGCAAGACTGCACTATTATGAAGTGAAATTGTGTTCCTGCAAACAGTCAGTGTTATCAGAAATACAAGCGTTTCTGCAAAAGAATTCAGTCAGAAGATCTGAAAATTAACATAACAAATGGTACTCTAGAATATTTCAATTTAGATATGATAAATATGTCTATAAAAGTCAAGTAGCACACATAGGATTAATTTGGGAAGTATACACTAATTAATCAATGCCAGCCTGCAGCTCTTATTTTGTCACTACAGCTGGACCTAGATGGCAAATCTCACTGTGTGAGCTTGGGACACTTACAATGAGAAAGGGATTGGCCTGGCTCAGAAAAGTGCTCACTCAATAAATTTTGCTGGCAGTCTCTATTCATGGGGTTTTGGCAAAATCACCACCAAGCCCAGCTGCTCTGCTGCTACTGCCATCCCTGATGGACCTGCTGGCTGCCCTTGCAGAGGTGGGTGACCTCTATTTCCCAACTGCTCCTGTGGTTCCTCCCTTGTTCAAAGCTTTTTATGTTTTGCAATATAAACAGACATTATCAGTTTGAACTACATAAATAGCCATGTAATGCTGAGCAATAAAAATAACCAGTTCTAGTCTCCTCTCGATACAGATTTGGACTTCATATACCTTTTGAGCTACATTAAATGAACCTTAACTCCAAAATGAGTCCGAAACTTCAATTTTATTTTATACTGTAAACAAAAAAGGCATATAAATTATCTTGTCTACATCCATCTGAGAATAATCAAATATTTTAAAATTATTTTTCAGTGGCGTTTTATGAATAAGACAGCTCTTTCCTTTCTTACATAGATAACTCAATGAGTTTTAAAATAAAATACACAAAGCATGTCCCTACCCTCCAGGCAATCCTTATGAAAACTACATTAAAATAATGAATTTGATGCAAAATACTGTGTTAAAAGGATACCATTAATATAATTTTAAGTTATATAAATATTTTCATAGATCAAGTGATTTAACCATAGCAGTTCGAAGTAATTTTATATGCTGCATAGCTACATTAGGATTATCATCTTCAGCTGATGACAGCATTTTGTCAGAAAAAAAAAATGGAATCAAGCAATTAATTAAAAATTAATTAAAAAAATTTTTTTTTGTCTGGCTGAGATG
The DNA here is from genome assembly GCA_013400655.1 of Mystacornis crossleyi. Lineage (NCBI taxonomy): Eukaryota > Metazoa > Chordata > Aves > Passeriformes > Timaliidae > Mystacornis > Mystacornis crossleyi. Next base: position 23,847 of record VYZQ01029093.1, read on the forward strand.
GAGTTAATTTTCCCCATAGTAGCCCTCAATAGGGCTGTGCTTTGTAGGTAGAAAGGTGTTGATAACATGCCAACATTTTGGCTACTTCTGAGCAGCCCTTGAACAACACAAGGCTTGCCCTCCAACCTTACCCACTGATTCTCAGTGGCCAGTGGGCTGGGGGTAGACAAGATCTTCAGAGGGGAGACAGCTGGGACAGTTGACCCGAGCTTGCCAAAGGGATATTCCATACCATATGATGTCTGCTCAGCATTAAAAACTAAGAGAAAAATGGAGGAAGCAGGGAAGGGCCTTTGTTATGACATCTGACCAAAGCAACCATTTCATGTGCTGAACCCCTGCTTCCCAGGCTGAACATTGCCTGCTAATGGGAAGTAGAGAATAAATACTTTGTTTTCTTTTGCTTCTAGATGCACAACTTTTTCTTTTGCTTTATTAAACTGCCTTTATCTTGACCCCCAAGTTTTTTCATCTAATTTCCCCTCTGAAGGAGCTGACTGTTGAGAGGGGAGAATAAAGACAAAAGGGAAGGGAAGGGACTATGCTGGGTTCTTATGTTTGCAGCCAGCCATTGCTAGGAGCAGCCTTTGGCCACAGTGCTGTCAAGTGCACTGGAAACAAAGCAGATGAGAAAGCCTGGAGTATTACAGATATCAGAATATACAGCTCTCCCTTCACTCCCTATTAGTGATTTTCATTAGAGTTAGTACAGGCTCTTCCTGGGCAATGAATATTCTTTTACTACCAAGAAACTACTTAGTCTTAAAGCAGGGAAGATTCTGTCTTCCAGGAGCACTTGATCATCTCAGAAATGACTGCAAGTCTAGAGTGTTCCTGGGAAAGAAGGGTGTCTCAGTGTCCTCATTGTGTGGGCAGAGCAGGGGAAGAACAGGAAGGCAGCCATCCTGTTCAGAGGCAAGAAAATCCACCATATTGGGGTACAGATGGAAGTGGAGTGGGTCTCCTTACCCGACTACTTCAGCATGCCTCCGGCCAGTGGGATACTGGTTGGATTAAGTACTGAACACAAGAAGAAAAATTATACAAAGACAAGGTTTCAAGTTACCTGCATCTGTACTGGAGAGCTATTTTGCTGACACAATTAATAGCAACATTAAGGATAAAGAAGAAAGCAATTCACATGACTAAAGGACACAGTTTGTTTTTCCAAGCATGGGAACAACTGTAGTTAGCACTCTTTATGAGGAAAGATGGTCTGGTAAGCAAAACAAGAGACTGTATATAGATTCTGCTCTTGACCATGTTGCAACCAATCAGATGGTTTTGAGACTTTGAGAAAGTTTCTGAGAACCTGATTTCTGCAAAAATTTATGTACCTCTTCTGCATGAGCTATGTTACTTTTACAAGTGCATTTAACTACAGTATGGACAGAAATCTTCAGCTCCAACAAAGCCAAATAACTGTGTCTTTAAACACACCAACTCTGAGGAAATGGAGCATTAAATGCTATGTTTTGATCCCTCAGGTCTAGGCTTCTTATTTTATCTTCTTGCACTTTGTGGGTCATACAAAGCGGCCCAAACCCAGGAAGGGCGTAAGAAACCTTTGCCCAGAGGTTGCACAAGTCTTCATGGGGCTTTACTATCAACTTTGTCAATGGGGGCCAAGGTCAAAGTAAAGCATGATCTGCCTAACCTTCACCTTGGGAAACACACCGTACTAGATAATGGATGTGACTGCTGCTATAAATTGTACCATGAACTGATAAATTTATGACTGTATCCAGAAGTGACAGTGTGTGAAACTTATTTCAGAGCAGATTTAGGCACTTCTAGCCTCAGATGTAAAATTAAGACTGTTTACATATTTTGTGGAGACATGAAGGATCAGCTCAATGCTTGTAAATAGCTTAAGATCCTCAAAATTCCAAAGAGTGCTAGTGAAAGTAAAAACTGTTATGAGTTGCCACATGATAACCTTTTCTGCCCTGGATGTTGGCAGCTATCTGATAAAAGGCTTGTCAGACATGCTCACTAATGGAATAATTTCTGATGCCTGGTGGTCCAGGGCCAGCACTATTGAACAAGTAGTGTATGAGAAACACAATTATTATGACTTTGTTTCAGCTGCTTTTATTTTTTAATTTCTCCATCTCAAACAATGTCAGAGGGTCAGACAAGCATTACACTTACTACAGAGAGATAATGACTATTACAGCCATAGATTACTACCTTATTAGTTTTATATTTCTAAACAATGTCAGAAGATACCAGACATCTCTAGAACCTCTGACCTAAACTCTGAAACACTATTTATAGCATCAACTAGCATTTTTTCAGAAAAGAAAAAAAAAAAACAAACCTTAAAGGAATCATAAACACTTCAGTCATGTAGGTTACAAGGCAGTGCATTTTTTGAATCAAGTGGCTTAACACAGATAAACTATAGCTCACAAACAGTTTAAACTACCAGAACTCGACACTTATGTGAAAGCAGCAGTTTCCCCTGCCTCCATTGCCTGACCCTCTCTTGCACCAGCCTACATAATCATGTCTGAGCAGTGAATCAGACTGAGAATCCAGGCTAAATCCCCAAACTGTAAAATAATTAATTTTAGCCCTATTGATTTAATATGCTCAAGCCATTTGTCAAACCAAATCATAAGATATCAAAACTGCGCTCCTCAACTCTACTTAAAAAGAAAACAAAAAAGCAGACTTATAACAGATAAAGGAAAAAGCCCTTGTTACCACAATATGAAGTTTTGTTTCCTTGCTCATTCACAGAGTGCACAGTGCACAGGATACTGTGTTACCTGCAAGAGCTGGAAGGTTTTTACTGATGGGTTTTTCGCACCACCTGGTATTGGATTCCTAAATTAGACTATCAAAGCTTTCTCTGCTCAGAATATAGAGAGGCAGGCACTGCCCATCAAATGCCAGATTGTAACTTATATGCCCTGGGAGGTATTTAGCTTATCCAGCTCTAAGCACTGATGCCTTGGGCAGTCACTTCTTCAAATACTTGACCAACACCAGCACTTTGGGGGTACAAAGCACTTCAACAAGAGACCTACATTCAGGCAACTACTTCAAGGCAAGGTGTATCTTGCTGTAGATGGGCTCTTTCCTCTCCATTAATGGAAGCTCGGTAATGTAGACATGGCTTTACAAATACCAGCAATTGTCAGGTGAAATTTTGCCATTTATCTCTCAGGCACCTGACTTCCCTGCCACCTTAGGTATACATTTCCTTTAGTACCTCAAAAAGAAAGTTTCAGTGAAGCAGCCTTGTGGGGGGAAGGAAGGACTGGAGATATCAGCCCTAAACCCATGATTTGCTTTTTTATTCTACCAAAATATTGTAAGAAGTGCAAGTCATACAAACAGGCATACAAACAGCACACCTACTGTGACAAGTTTGCCAAAGCACCCATCATTGTACCTTTAGGCTGTTGATCTAGTTGGTATCCATGAAAGTGTGCAGCTAACATAACTACCTTGTATTGAGAATTGAACAACTGTGTCCCACCGAATCTCTGCATATTATTCTAGAATTGAAGCATTCCTGCTATTTCTAGAACTGGTCTTCTCTGTTATATTTGCTAACCTCAATAACTTATGGGGTATTTGTTGCTTTAAAAATCTTGGGTATATGAGCTCCTGGGGAGTGGAGACAGATAAGTTCTTTTGGGCCTCCTAACTCGCAAAAAATTGGAAGAGAAGAAAAATTGAATCATCAAAATACAAGAGGTCTGATTTATCTCTGTGTTACTCACACGTTATGCATTATACCATCTGTATCATGGGAGTTAAACAGATGCAGCCTGGGTGTGACATGGGAGGAATTAGACCTTTTTTCATTTGGACCCGTCCCTTCTACTATAATAAAAGCAACTTCAGTATGCCCTTTTTAAAAATTATGGAAAAGTGTGGTGCCGTATTTCCCCACTCCTTTTCTTACTAAATGCCTGCCCTTCCCACATTGTTATCCTTTCCCCGCCCTAGTCCTGACCACTCCCTCGGGTTCTCCCTGTTGATCGCGATTCCCCAACTCTGCCCATGTACCGCCTCTGTGCCCTGAGACCATTGGTCCATCTGCTTTCTCTGCCCCCCTCATCCCCATATAAAATCCCAGGTCCACACCACAGCTCTCTCTGCTTTTGGGAACCACCGTGTCACCCGTGTGAATGAAGATCCTCTGAGGTCCCCATGCGGGGAGCCTTCTCTCCTCCTTTATCACCGCCGTGTTCTGGAGCCGACAGCTGCCGGAGCAGTGCGGGGCAGCTCGGAAGGGCTACGGGAAGCGGAACAGCCGCTCTCCCCAAGGCAGCCCCGCTGCGCTCTCCGGGAAGGTTTGTGGCTTGCCATACCATCGCAGAAACTACAAACTGCTACAGAAAAGTCTGTATCTTAAGGAATAAGCAGTGAAAATCTGTGAATTGGAGAGCTAGAACAGACTCATGCAGACCATGTGCCTGGAGCTAGACATGGCATTATTTGAATTTGCCCGAAAAAGAGCACCAAAAGCAGCACTTTGAAGGAAGTAAAATTATCAGCTCTCCTGAATGGCGTTTGCAAACACCCAGTTTCAACATTCATTCCTAATTTAAAGCACTTTCCAATTAAAAACCAGGTCACTAATTTCTCAAGAAATTCTTGCCTTCTGTAGGTTTCTAGACTCGCCAGTGCCTTAAGGAACATTTGTACTTTCTGCATTATCCTGCTCTTACTCCACTATTACAAAACTGACTGATACAATGCATGGACTGTACTGATGACAATCCATCGAACTGCTTTTTGTTGCACTGATATTTCCTGATTTTCAACAAAAAGAGAAAAGAAGACCTCAGAAAAGAACCCCCCCCCCCAACTTACTTTCTCTGCCTTTCCTCCCACACACCGCTAGCCAAACAACAGCATTACTGCAACATCACTACGAAAATATTTACACAGTACTAGTGGGAAGGCAGCTAAGCTGTGATACTTGTACATGCCTGAACATTTGGCCAAGGTAAAAACCAAATAAAGTTGGCAAGCTTCTTTTTAATTAATTCCGTTATCTATTCCAACTAGAACAAGCAATAAATCAGAACAAATGTTCGTGCTTTTGCAGAAATGGAAAACAGCAAACTTATTTTCCAAGGAAAGGAAATAGCTAGTGGGAAGACAATAATGTTTTCAATTAGCAAGCAAGTGAAGCCAACCTTCAAATTTCCTTTTCAGTGCAAAGGAGTAGGTTCATATAATGAAACAGAGAATTTTTATGGTGGCATGCATATCATTCTTTGGTAGATGAATACGACAGTGTACAAGATACCTTTAATATAGTAAGATTTTACTTTAATCGCAATTGCATCGATATCTTAAAATAAGCACCTCATTTGGAGAAAGAGAACTGCTGAGCTATTGGCTTAATGTGTAATTACTGCTAACACCCATTGGCTTAGGGATAGGAGGAAAAGAGAGTGGCATATGTGATGCCAGTGTCTGAAAATGCCTCTGAGGTCATTTGTGGAAGAGATGCTAGTAGAACTGATATGTATGGAAGAAAATTGCCAGAATGTATGCTTAAGAACACGTGGATATTAACGCAGGATAATGGATTAGAATAACTGGGATTTTGGAGGCCAAGTTCTTTGAATGATCATGCAGATACAGGCAATTTGACTGATACATTTCCATTTCAAAAAGCTTCTGATGAAGTTGTCTATCAAACTCAAACTATACTATGAAGGAGGAACTACAAAAAAGATCTGAAGAAATAAAAATCGATTTTCTTTGCTAACTAAAAGTGAAAAAAGAAGGTTAAGAATAATTGATTCTTTTCTTTTACAGTGGATGGATATTACCTGACAGTTTCATGGACATATGTTCAGTACACTCACAAATGAACTGGAAAATGGAGGAATAAAAAGGGACAGATTTTCTGATGATATTCAACTACAGAGGCTAATATAAAACCAAAAATTGACTGTATATTTCTGCAAGAGGTCCTCATGATGTTGAATGATTGTAAAATAAGCAGAAAAATGTAATCCAATAATAAATACAGTCGTTCACTGGGGAAAAAAAAAAACAAACAAACCAGCCTCAGGTATTCACTACTTCCTACAAGATGTCTGAGATTCAGTTTTTGCCAGTACAAGAATAACAGCCAAAATAATAACTCAGTAACAACTTTACAATGAGAAAGAGGTGTTGGTAGCACCTACTCCACAACTGAACTTTGGAACTCATTGCTACAAGACACTGAATATAAAAAGAACAAATGAATACAAATGAGTACAAAAGACACAACTAGAGGCAAAAAAGACCCTTAGGGGCTATTAATTACAAAAATGCTATTAATTACAAAAATGAAATATAATGTCTGGCTTCAATGTGCCTGCATGATAAATACCTCAAAGGAAGTTTAGATGGCTTACTGTCTGCTTACCATGTCCTTACACTTCTTTCCTGAATACCCAACACAGGCCACTGACCAGTGCTATAAGTACCTTTGATTCAGTACAGTGCAGCCACTTTCTATGTTATATAATGATCACAAGTACTGCTGGCAAACAAGTAATTTAAAATAGAGAGAAGAAACCATCTGCATTTCAGAACCAAGACACTGATCCTAAAGTAGCTTACATTTAGCTACTGGGAAAGTAAATCAAAGCCTTTTGAGAAAACCTTCCGATGGATTTAACCAGACTTTGATTGCAGGCTACAGCACCACCCTGTAAAAAAAAAAAAACCAAAAAACCCCAACCAAATAAATATTGCTATTATTGGTTAGAAATAGGACTTAACTAAAACTTCAGAGCTGAACACTCAGGCTTGCAGAACACTCAGGCTTCCGGTGTGGAATTCACCATGAATTGGGCACAGACAACAGCCAAGCTAAAAAATCCTAAGGGAGTACTTCTAAAATAAGCCATGAAGCAAAAGCTGTAGTAGTGGCACTGACGCCTGGAACCCATCACGTCACCTCCAGATGAATTACTCTTTAGAAGTGCTTGTTTCTTTCCATTGACTATTAAGGTGACCCAAGTGACTAGTTCAGATGTAGAAGTTTTCATCAGTGGTCTAAAATCAGATTAGATGAATCCCATAGCCCTGGAGTCTCATTAACTGAAGTCCGACTAAACTTTTATCTGTGCCTTTGCAAACCAAAGTCTCCATGTAGTGCAATATTTGCAAGAATCAAACATTTGATATGCATGGAATAAATTATTTCGAAGAAATGCACAGACAATTTTAATGATATATAGTAAATTTTGAGGTTACTGAACCTGTGAGTCAGATGATGTTGTAGCTACTTACATCAGTTTTAGGTCGTGCTCCAGTTGACACTTGGTAAGGTAAAAAATCTAGATCCTGGTAGTCTCCTCTTCTATTTTTCCAAGATCCTTTTTCTTGATGATCTCTATAAAAGCCTGTCTCTACTTGAACAGGGCACTGTAAAAGAATTTTGAAAACCCTATTAATTAAGTCAAGTCACAAATATTTTTAATGTGAACTCTAAGATAAAAACATCGGAATTTTATCTTTTCAAAGCCTTTTTTTCCTCTGATGCAAGGCAAACATTTGGTTTCAATTTTTTTTTTTTTTTTTTAAAGCACCTGCTGCATCATTTTTACATTTTGCTAAGTTACACATTCAGCCATTATGGGAAGTTGCTTCCTTAATATATAGTATACACAACTGGAGAACTACTCAATAGTAGTACACCTTCCTAAACTTAAAGGAACTGAATCACTTTGTAGAAATAGTTTTATTCAAATGATTTAAAACTATCATTTAACTTTATTTCATGTTTATTTTTGTATCTTAGAGACTCAGCAAATTCCCATTTTTAAACTTCAGTCTCTGAACTTTCCAAATCCATTTTTCCTTATTCCTCGAAACCTGGGGAGTTCTCACTGCCACACCATTTTTTAAAAGGTGATGTCCTAACTCTGGGCCCACACTGACTGCAATGTCAGAAAGAGACCAACTGCACAACATTCTCCCACGTATCCTGGTTTGCCCAAGGAATAACTGGGTGAGTGAGCAAGAAGCAACACATGCTACAGTCCAGCAGAATTCATACTACAGACAATCAGGGAAACAGGATCATGGGTGCACTGCAGAGCAGTCCCAAGCTGTTGGGTATAATCATTCTAATTAGCCCATTTTCAGCTTCTTTCCCTCTATAAGGTGACAAATTTGCTGCTGATTTTCAACAGCAACTTCCCAGTTCTCAGTATATTTTGCAGGGATGTAAAATGAGGAGGCTTTGAAAAGGTGACAAAAGAATTAGTATGCAGCCCCCAAAAAGTTTGAAGACAATATACTAATGCAAAAGAATTAAATGAATGCGTGAGTTAAAGTTTTTTTTCAATGAAAGTCATATCTCTAATATAAGATGGGGTAATTATTATCAAACAGGATTTCCCTGTCATTTATGAATAATAAAGAACTAAAACTGAAAAAAGTGATTCTCGTTCTTAAGATCGCCTGCTTTTTCTGTACTGAAACTGAGTAATAGATACTAAGTGGCAATGCAGCAGATACTTTAAACAACAGGGAAACACTGCAGCAAGAGTGATTTATCTCTGATGTTTCATCTACAAAGTGCCTCCTTCTATAGTGCTAAGAAAGATTTTTTTTTTTCATAGGAAAGGTACAGATTTTAGGAGTGGAACTATTAAATGTGTTTTTCCAAAACCTAGCAGTTTTGCTGTTAGTACATTCAGACAGTAAAGCTTTTTGCACTTAAATCATATGTTTATAACATTGGTGAGAGAAGGTTTTGGAAAATAATTTGATTACAGAAAATTATTTTTAATACCTTTTCTGGATCAGCTACTGAGGAATCCAGTCAATGCTACTTCCTCATAATATTTGCCAAGAAAAAATGAGTAGTGTCATTTGTGGTTTACAGAAATGTAGAAACAGATTACCCCTTAGCATTAATGTAAAAGTTATTATGTTTTAGAAAACACCTTGAATGTGCTCACCAAAATGCTGCGAGACTCCCTGCTCTCACTGAATAGGGCCCATAATATTTATTCACCCAGTTTATTTTCATTAGAAAATATTTTGGCTTCTTCTGTAAAATTTTGTTCAAATGAGTACTATTAATAACAGGTACCTTCACAACAGGAAAACGCAAAGATTAAAAAAAAAAAAATCTAAGAATTACTTCCATGAACAGTATCCTTCAGTAGAAAACTAACTGGCTCAATCTAGTGATTAAAATACAAAGTATATTTCTGAGATACAGCGTTTACCATCAGAAATAACTCTGTCATCTGTAAAAAATTGTCCACACCCTCAAGAGACCAACTTTCAGAGCAGCAACTCCAACAAACCATGTTACCACTCATAGAGTAGTTAACTGCTTTGCATATCTCAGGTCTCCAAAGTCAGCCTTACATTTTTGAACAGTTCACACCAAACCACTGTCAATCATAACTTCTTGTGTCAGTACCCAGTTGAAGATAAAACCATACGAAGAACACAAAAGTGGTTCATTTACAGCAAAATTTACACAGTTACTAGTAAACATATATTTGAGATAGGCCTTTTTTCTATTCAAGTTTCATTGTAAGTGATGAGAATAAAACATTTGATATGTGTGGAACAAATTACAAGCTATAGCTAGAAATATGGTACAAATAGCATGAACTGATAGAATATAAACTACTCATACAATTTGTGTGAAAACGAAACTATTATTTTTTTCCACTGCAACTGTCATTTTGAGATCTGCAGTACCTGTTTCTTCATGGTAAATTTAAGGAGAGATTTATGAGGATCTCTCTCTTCTTTGACTATAAAGTAAGACTAAGGCCACCCATTCTGAGGCAAATTATTCATTAATATTTAAATTATAGCTGATGATTCCCTTGCTCTACAAATTCTTTTGCAGGAGACAGCAAATGGCATCCCATCATTAGTTTCACAACAGATTTTCCAAGACTCTTTTCTTGCTCTGATCTTGCTGGTCTCATCAGAAAGACTTTATGTTGAGTGACCTGTCCAGCTTCTGTATTGAAATTGACTTTTGAAAGTTTAAAGGTAATTTCCAGTTTGTCAAATAAGGCTTCAATAAAATGTAGCTGACTCACATATTTGCCTGTCCACAGACAACTAAAATGAAGAGATCTCTCCTATTTTTTAGAGTGAGAAGACGTGGCCTGATTAAGAGGACTGCAACTGCTCAAATACCATATTAAGCAAAACTAATTTTGGCACTGTTGTTAGGAACATCCTCAAACCCTAGCGCAGGCTTTTGGTGGGAGGGTATGTCTGAGGAAAAAGGCTGTGATGAAAGTCCTGGCCTCTCTGTACTCAGAAGATGTCTTGCCACTAGGCTTCAGGAAGAGAAGTGCAAGCACCTGGGATGCAGGTGATGGCATTCGCCATGCAACCATTTCTGATGATGCTGTTCTTATGTATCAAAGTTCATTTGAAAATGTTGCCTATTTAGATTTTTCTGCTGTTTAGATGCAACATGCCCTTCACTGACTGCTTCAGTAAAGGATTTGAAGTCGTATCCTATGATCTTCAAGGCATCATGGAAAAAGAATGATGCCTAACCAAACCACGGCTTTTACCTTAGTAGAAAAGGCACAGCCATAAAATAATGGGTGCTTGGATCGCTGGTTACCAGACTGTCTCACAACGAGAGGTGTTTAAATTCTGATGGCTGGGATTTCACTTTCAGACAGAAAAGCAGACTACACTGCCACTGTATTTTGACAGAAGACATTGAGCATTCTCTTGCAAGAAGACAGAACACTGTCCCTTAGAAGTAAAATTAATTAAAAAATTAATTCTGTTGGACAGAGCTGGTCCTGACTTGCTGACATGTCCAGTAAAAAAGAAATGAGAAACAGCCATAGCCACTCTGTTACTGACACTCTCTCTATAGAATAAGCAAACACAAACTACAAAGTGCAAGATTCTGAACGTTCCACCTAGAGAGACATGAACATTTACATTGTGATGATCCATGCAGATGCTTAATTTAAGAATTTACTTTTACAAAATGAAGCAGCAGTGACAGCAAAAGCATTCAGAAAAGATCACCTTCCACAAATTCCAAGCCAAGATTAACATTCAGAGCTGCAAATCCACAAAAATTAAGAATTAAGTTTAATCATAGCCTGAAGCAGAGAACAAACACTTCTGTTTCTCATGCTGATCACTCTCCATTACCTGCTTATATAAAAACCTTGCTTATTCAAAAATTACTAAAATAATATCATAGCTCCTTTAATCCCATTTTCCCTCAAAAATAAAAGCCTGACAATCTGTTTGTCATCAACTGATGACATATGTCATCACAAAATATTCTTAACTAGAGGACTGCAGCTCTAAATCAACTATTCAAATAAAAGAAAGAAAAAAATATTTATTCAACTCAAGGAAGATAGTGTCTCCCTTGCTGTTATATCTTTAAATAAATATAGCATGCATTAATAAGCTAGCACTTAAATTAACAGTATTTTACTGTGAAAAACATGCAATCAAAAATTCACAACCCCCCCCCCAAAAAAAAAAAAAAGGTGTTTAGTGATTTTAAGCCATATTGACAGAAAATTTACAAGTTTCATCCTATCACATTTCTGGTTATTTGACCATTAGTTGTTTAATGAAATTAGAGATTTCATTTCATTGAGTGAAAACTTTAAGTTATCACTTATGCCTGAGCTCCTCAGCCTATTCAGAAACACAACTGTATCTGAAAACTATGGCTTGAGGAATGTTGTAGCTAAATGTTAGAGAACATATCATATGACACACACGCATTCTTACCAGTTGCTTGTGCCTTTTAGAAGAAGGAGTACTGGAGGGAGAAGAGCCAGCACTCAGAGCTTCTTCAATATCTAAGTTCAACTGTTCCAGTTTCTTCAAAAGCCAAGACATAGAGTCTTGCCATTCAGATTCTTTTTCTGGTTGGGTCTAAAAGAAATCAAACATATGTGAAGTCTTAAAATATTCAAGCTGCTTGTAACTTGAAGATGCTTATTTTCTCTTCCAGCCCCCAAGGAAAAAGCTGACCAGTTCTTTCCCTGTCCTTGAGCAACATTTTTCCATTTAGAAAGCTTCAATTATCACTCCAATCCTGATGACACATATTCATAGCTGTTCTTCATACTCAAATGACTTCTGTATATCTGAATGGCTTTCTAACACTTCATTGTGGGTGACCCACTGCTATTTCAAGCTAAGCAGAACCAAGACTAAAACTAAAGTCACTTTAATGACTCCTTCTTAAGCCACTTCTATTTTAGCATCTCCACTGACTGCTTGTTGTCAACCAGAACCAGGATTTTGAAGGTCATCATGTGCACTGTATTGTATTACTTACTATAATTTCAGACTTTTCAAATCTTGCAGCTTTCCTTTGCCCATACAGTGGGAATACTTTATTGGTCACTTTGTCACTAGGATGCACCTTTCCTTTTAATCTGAAGAGCTTTACTGTAAAACAAAAACTTTAATCTGCTGTAGTGTAATCGACAAAGATACTTTTCTTATTCCTTAGTTTCCTCAAAATCCTTTCCAGTACTCTCCTTAGGCATTTTTCCATGGCAGTCCCTGTGTATACTGCTTCATTATGCCTTGTTTTCCTTGTTCACATCACCTCTAATGATTCACTGTGAAAACCTGCCACACTGACCTCCCTGTCATCACAGGCAGCTACTGGTCCCCAGAAGCTACTTCAGTTCTTTCATCTTCCTTTCACAAACAATACATATCTTTGCACAGAAGATAATTTCATAGTGAGCATGAGCAGACAAACAGTAATAATGTGTTTTCATCCTGCCATATTCCTAAGAGCATCATACCAACACTCCTCAAAACCTACGGGAGATAGATGCATGTTGTTATTACTCTTACCTGATAAATCTTTATGGTGCTTTGTTTCCTTAGGAGTGTTTTGCAAATGGGACACAAAGGTAACTGTAACTGGCTCACTATTGTAGAAAAAAACACTTTTCAAATAGAATTCAGGAGATTCATTCCACTATTACACACACATATACTATTACTAATGGAATTACTCATCTTCTCCACGGCCCCAAATAATCAGACACTGAGTCCCATATTAGCAACAGATGCATGTTTCCTTCAGACGGGCTAGTATTATCTCCACAGGTATTGTTTCAAAACAAAGAAAAATAAATATCCCAATTTTCAGTTTTCCAAATCTTTATTTGGAATTTCAAAATTTTTTACAACCTCAGAGTATTTCGCCTGAAATGCTATTTTAAGTGCTAAGCTGTATGTTAACTCTATAGCTATTAAAATTATTTAAAGACATACTTTGATTGATTCCCATTGTCTTCCCAACCATTTCCAAGTAAACCATAGGACGTTTCACAGAAAATAAGTATCAAAAGACACTCTTCATATTGAGTCCATTCTGAGTGAGACAACCTCACACAGGAAATGTGCATCTTGGTATATGTTCACACTTGTTGGTAAACAAAGCAAATATTTTCCTGTGGTTATGCTTCCTCACATACTGATCTTTCCAGTACTAACGAATGCTCAAAAAAGGACTCAACAAGGGCAAAACATGGAAACCCACCCAAATTCCACAAACAATAATATATAAATTCTGTGAAAATCTAATATGAATGTTCTATTTCTCAACACAGTTAAAATGCAATTTATGAAAAAGGGGCTGTAAGCATATGTTTCCTTACTCTCCAATAGTAAACAATTCTGAAGAAACACACAGGGAAATGAGTAAAGTGTGTTTGATTTCTGTGAGCTATGCAAAAAATGTACTTGCCAGGTGACAAGCACTGAAGGTTACATTAGAAGTTTGGATTTCTGAGTTTAACAAGAAGCAGGAGCAACTTCCACAAGTGCAAACAGACCATTTTCTGTTCCATGACAGAAAAGAGTATTTTGAGGGGGTGTGTCCTGGTTTGGACAGGTGTCTGCTAAGGAAGGCAGGAGTCCCCCTCCCACCCCGGACTATTATAATTTTGAAAGTGAGGGGCTTTCAGGCAAATATATCAGAAATAGGAATAACAGGTCTTTACTTAGATATATACATATATGTACAACAAGGCAAAGGAAAAAAAACNATTTAGCATTTTCCATAGAAAACACAAAGATAAAAATTCATGAAGACTTCAAATTATTTCTGTGCAACAGCACACATGATATCGCATTACGATGAAAAATACAGCTCCATGCATAAAGAAGCACATTTTGCCTTTATCTCGACAAATGTTTACCTACTGGAACAATACCTCCAGCATTCATTAATGTTCTTCCAAACAACTGTATGAGCCAAACCCTCTTATTTTTATAAATTTCTTGTTTTAATGCAACAGAACTCAAACCACAGTCATTTCTAAAAAATACAATCCTAAGGAGTTTCACCAAACTATAAATCTCCTAGCATTTTCCATTCAGTTCTTTTTTTTCAATTCAGTGGGACTCTATATTGTGTCTATTAAGGGGATGAGGAAAAAGATGGGGTTTCATTATCCTTGAAGATAAAGCCAAATGGGCCTAGTTAACAAATGCCATTCACTAACTGAAAATTTGGCACAAAAGCACCATTTGGAACAAATGCTGATTTGCTATGTATTTCAAAGGTTGCCTGAAATTCCTGCTAAACAGAAAAAACATGATGCTACTTACATTCAAAAATATACAGCCTGCACAGTAGGACTTCTAACTAGTGAATAAATTTTGCCTAATCCATTCATGAGGAATACAGCTCCACAGTGTTCAGCCCCAGTAACTAGGTTGGACACTATCAAAGTGCTCTGAAGATCTGAGTACCAGTGTTTCCTGCCCATAGCAACTGCAGAGGCAATAGGGTCAGGGCGCCTTTGGAAGCTTTTGTGTCTTGCCCTTCAGAAGGAAAAAAATCTCACTTTAAATTATCTAGAGAATCATGGCCTGCTTTATTCACTGTTTTTTTCCCTGAAAGGTTACAGGGAGAACACTCCTTTCCATATATTCTCAAGGTCTCCTTTCTTTGTTGGAGCCATAGCCATTCAGCAATCCACAGGAACGCTGTTACCTTTGGAAGAACCTTGAAAGCAAAGAGACAGAAGTGCTTTACAGAAACACTTTTTACATGCTACCTTAGAACACAGAATCACAGAGACATTTAGTTTGGAAAAGACCCTTAAGGTCATCAAGCCCAAGCATTAACTCAGCACTGCCAAGTCTACCACTAAACCATGTCCCCCAGTGCCGCAGCAACACATCTTTTAAACACCTCAAAGCATGGTGACTCCACCACTTCCCTGGGCAGCCTGTTTCAATGCTTGACAACCCTTTTAGTAAAAAAAAAATTTCCTAATACCCAGTCTAAACCTCTCATAGTGCAATTTGACATAATTTCCTCATGTCCTATCCTAGACAGATGACCAGTTGTAAAAAGTGAGACCAGAGAATTCCTTGTCAAACAAATGTTTCAAGATGGAGCAACACTGTCTATGAAGATCATGGCATACCTTAGGCCAAGAACAACGTACTGGCCTTGAAACTGAACTCCTTGGCCATAGAGATTCCTCAAGTCCCACATATGCACACTAGATTAAAAAAAAAAAATCCTAATCATAAAACAAGCAATATTCTCTGTGGAAAACAGAAAATTAAGTTGTATGAACCGCCCTAAATCAGTTACAAATGCAGCTATTGTGCTTAAGATAGCTACTGTATAGAAGAACTAACCCAACTTTTTAAGATTTACCAAGACGTATTTAGCAATCAGCCAAACATAAAACTTAGTTGTATGTTGCTACTTCCTACAGCAACCATAGCCTATTTTAGAACAGCTTAATGACTTTGATGCATATACACATTCGTATGTATCTTGACTCTGTATTCATTTGCATAGCTGAAATTTCATTACTACCAATAACAAATTAGAGGTAAAAGGGTGCAAGATTGTGCTCAATCATCAAAACACTTACTTGCTCTTTTCTAACACTGAGAAGAAAATACGTTCCAGACATTCAAAGGTTAGTGCCTTTTGGACCAAAGGCTTCTGCACATTGTTTTTCAGCTTTCAAGTGTTCTTCACTAATCTTATTCGGCAAAAACATCTGTGATAAAAGGCATACTTGTTTCAATGTTTGGTCATGAGGCTTATTGCAAGAGGCATAATAGCTGCCAGCAAATCTAAATTTAAACTGAAAGAATGTGGCAGAAATGAACAAGTCCATATAGAACACTCAGGGGTCAGGGTTAACCCCGCTGCCAGACCTCATCCTATACTGGAAGTAGAAAGGCTTTCCAAGTGAAGGGTTATGAGAAAATTACACAACTCTAAATTTATCTGATAATTTTTGGCTTTCACTTCAGAACATCAATAGGTTCAATTGTTCTGGAAATTGATGTATTGTACAACTTTGGGTAGTAAATGAGTAATCTCCAAGTAAAAAATACCAATGCTATTTAACCCTCCTCCCTATTAAATCTGCTCAGATAAAAATTCTCTCTGATGTACAGCTTAGATCTGTAAATAATGATTTTGTGGAACAATTTCAGGGACCAAATATGATATTCTGCTCTTGCTTCACTGATGGGGCTCTTCTGTTCTTTAAAGAATCTCTGTGTAAAAGAAGGTCTCTCAGCTGCTGATGGCTTTGCCTACAGGGACTGTGGGAGGAAGCCAGATGGATTCCCTATGCAAAATCCTTTAGAATACAAAGGACTCTTTCATTCCAAAAATAAATTTATGTGTGCCTTCTATATCAAAGATAATATATTTCAAAGGGAATTTTCCTTCATATCCCAGTACAGTGTTGCTTAAATATTTACAGAGCTGTTGGATGGACAACTAACTTGTGGCACCTTCATCCTGGAAAGCAGGTGAGTAAACTCAGCAGCTAGCCACGTTTTCATTTCTAAGAACTGTATGGCTATATCTCTGAAATTATCAAGGAAGTCTCTTCAATCTCTCAAGTCAGCAGGCAAGGCCATGCACATAGGTTTCTGGGAAAATGAAAGCTCTTCAGGGACACCACATAAAATTCAGAGCAATCTGGATCCTTCTGATCCCCAAAACATTCACCTATGATGGGCTGTAAGGACCTTCGCAGTTTTCCAGAAGAAAAGCTACAGAAATACTAACATGAAGATATGTGTTAATCTGTTTTAAAGGAAACACTGTTTCCAAGATCAGTCCTTTTCGCCTAAACTTATTATATTTACACTTCTTAAATATGTCTGTGTATGGAGCTTTGATTTCCTTCCTGTCCAGCCACTTCCTTTTTGGGACTTTCCTGCCTGAGCGCTGCTGCCTCAGTTTTCAGAACGCTGCTGGTAAGTTTTCAGAAGTGACACAAGCCATACCTGAATGAATGATGAAACCTTCTGTGTATGATGCTCTAGAGCAAACTAAACTGAATTTTAAGCACACTTAAGGTTGCTTCTGGCTTTTCTGCATTTTCCCTTACAGTAGCACACACACCTGCCTTAATTTTCTTTCACTAAGCTCAACTGTGCATTTCTATGATTTTATGTGTCTATATTCAAGCACACCACTATATCTTGAACAATGAATACATTAAAATATAAAAAAAACTTTGGAAATACTAACTTCAAGATATAGTACAATAAGGATATATGCTTGGATTTTTTTAATGTTTAATAGGTGCACAACCTATTAGGGAGAAAAAGTAATCCAAAAAATTGGTACCATGAGAAAATAATGTAACATAACCTTTACTTCATTATATGTATTTGACTACTTGACTTTTCAAAGTCAAAGTCAAAGCAGCTCAGACATGGACTGAATTATTTTTATAACTGCTTTTAATCTTTCAGATAGTAAATTGGCAAATTTGACCTTTAATTTGTATTCAACACATTGATCTTGCACAGTGATCATGCCCATGGTATGAAAGAAAACAAAATTCTGAAGTCCTGTCACTCTTTTAAGGGTTCTTGCATCAGTTTTTAAAGAGTATTGCTCTAAGCTAGGCAGGAGAGGACGGAGCCTGTTCTATCAATGGAACCTTCCAAATACTATGTTTATGAAAAAATTCCTAGATGAAGAAACTTAAGCTAATTCCTAGGACTGAAGGCCACAAGCTGCAACAGCATTGTGTTTCACCCAAGACAAGAGAGAAACTGGAAGGGGAAAAGAAAGGAATTTAGTTGAAAAAAAGGTTTGGGGCAAAGTATTTTGGAAAATAGTTGCACACCACTGCAGAATTTTTAAAATACAGCAGCCCGGACAGTCTAATATGAAAATTCCGTTGCAGCTTTATTTCGTTTCTAGTAAAAGGAAGTAGCTTTGTATTGGACTTCTCATTAAAAAAAAAAAAAAAAAAAGACAACTTAAAATGACACCTAGTTGGTTTTAACATCAAATTTTAATTTGGGTTTGCTCCAATGATTAAATTTTTCAGATTCTCAGTGCCTACAGCATCTCCACCTTCTAACAAATCATGATGTCAAGCAACACCAAATTTCACAAACAGGCTGTTAGTCAAGCCTGTACTGATGACACATGCTACAGAACTGGCACTCAAATGGCCAGACAGGCTGTTTTAATTGACATCTGCTCCCATTTCAGCACATGAATTATCCTCTTGGGTTATCCCATTTTCAGCTGCTTCACAACAGATGCCATCTCACCATTTATCTATTCTACCACTTCCTCCACCTTGTGAGGTGAAGGAAGTGAATCGCACTTCTAGTCTCCCAAACACCTGCTCCAAGCAGTAGCCAAATTCCTCACACTGTCCCTATTCATTTGGTTTAGCACCATCTGCAACAGTGGTTGTATCTGCACATCACAATTAGTGACAATGTATGTCAAAATAGTTTACACACATAGGTATTAAAACACAAGTAATTTCTTCACAAAACATTACTAATTGCAAAATCCACTCTTACCATAACTCCCTTGGAAAATGTAACCAACTTGTGTCTGCTCACAGCAGGTATCTCCCTGCAGCGCTTTCTGGCTAATAAATGCTAGGTTTCAGATTGGGTTCTATGAGACTGAGGGATCTCACACCAATAAATCCATAAAAAGTTTCAGACCGGAATAAGTAACTTACAGATCCCTCTCCCCAGTGTGATTAGTTGTGCCTTTTGAGACTGGGTAGGACTTTATCAGCTTTCCTAAAAAAGAGTTCTCTCTTTAAAAAAACATTGTGGTTAGAGCTGTCCAGGATGTGTAAAAGCTGGGCTCAGCTTCACCTTTGGCCTGACACAGTTTATATACATTAGGGGAAAGGGGATGTACTTCTGAGTGACAGAGAAGAACCAGAAGATAGGACACTCTAGAAAACAACAGGGAAATACCTGTAAATCATCCCAAAGGAACTAGGGAGGGCTCCTCCCAAAAGGTGGTGCAGCCCATAGCCCAGCTGAAATGCCTCTATGCCTATGCACATGGCACAGGAAACAAGCAAGTGGGGTTGGAAAACATGCTGCAGTTAGAAAACTATGACCTATCGGGGAAAGATGCTGGGACAGAACTGTAGTCAAAGGCTGTGAACTTTTTAAAAGAGACATGCAGGAGAGGTGGGGCAGGGGTTTTGTCCTCTAAGTTAAGGAAGGAATAGATTGTGAAGTGCCTCTGAAAAACAGCCACAAACAGGGTGAGAGCCTGGTTTTTACCTGTGGGTAAAAAAATCAAGGACAGGACCAACAAGGGACAATTGTGGTGGGGGTCTGATCAGGGGGAGACCAAGCCTCCTGCTTCAGATACAGGAAGCATCACATTCCAAGCTCTCATCCTAGAGGAGGACTTTCACCACCTGGGCACCTCCTGGGAAAGCAACACAGCTAGCTGTAAGAAATCCAGGAGAATCCTGGGGTTCATCAAGAACAACTTCCTGGTCCAGGTACTGGACAAACCAACCAGAGGAGAAGCGCTACTGCACCTGGTGCTCACCACTGTGGATGAGCTCATTAAAGGGGTTAAGACTGGAGGCAGTCCAGCCTGCTGTGACCGTGCCCTGGTTGTGAGTTGACAGAATCCATTAGGTTGGAAAAGACTCTGAGTTCATCGAGTCCAACCTATGGCCAAACACCACCATGTCAACCAGACCACAGCACTGAGCGCCACATCCAGTCTGCTGTCAAACCTTTCCTCTTCATGATCTCGAGGAACACGGGCCTGGTGAGGAGCAAAGCCACGGCCATTAACTTGGAAAAAAGGACAGTAGTTTAAAGTAACATGAACTAGAAAACAGTAATAGCAGGTAAAAGGGATAACAACTGAGTGTTTTAATCAAAAATGATTTTGTGACCCATGAAACATTCCAGAGATCCCATCCATAAATCTTATGAAAGGTAAAGCAATTTTGGGAAGGTTTTTCACTTTGGGAAAAAGCCTTCAAAAGTGCTAGGGGAAAGTCACCAATGGGCTTATCTACAGCATAAAGCACTGGAGCCTCTGGAGAGGAAGCATTTGTGCCTTATTTTGCTGCTGGACTCAGAATGAAGTGAGCTGTGTGGCGTGTCCCCAGTTGGAGCAGGGGCAGCACTACTCCTCCTGGAGCAACAGGAGCCAATGCGGGTGCCCTCCTTCCCTCCCCTGCCAGGCTCCAGCTGTGAAACAGCACACACAGGTGACTTATTTCCTGTGAACTGAGGTTTTGTTTCATATTTATTGGTAAAGCAATAATCTTGTTTAATACAGCAGTTGAATTAAGCAAGGCTTTGTCTGCTGCCTTCGCACACCGGCAGCCACGGTGATCAGTCACAACTGTCAGAGCTCACTTGGACACAAGCTGGTGCTCGGTGTGTGGGCACTCAAAGGCACCGAGCGCTGGGAATCAATCCCTGTGCTGGCACCACGGCAGCCTGGCAATCCAACACACAAGCTGAGTCATTTCTTCTGAAAATACCAGTATCAGTGTTTCCTTGAAGAACTCTGGAGCAGATTCTAGAGATTAAGATGGTAAAAGGTAAAGACAGAGATCTCATAATATCTGGAAAATTTTAAAGAAAGAGACACCAAGTGTCAGCATACTTTTATTTAAAAAAACTTGTGTAGGTTACTATAACCTTAACACTTTTTTTATCTTAAAATACCCACATTCCTCTTTTCAGGTTCAGGAATTTTAAAAATTCGTATCTACAGTGAATTTCCAACAAAACTGGTATTATAGATTGTCTCCAAGTACTTTGGAACTTCAGCTATTTTCAAAGTAAGCTACTTCTTTAGTACATACACTACACACAGAAACATAACTCATAAAAGTGCTATTGATAATATAAAACTAGTAAAATCACAGCAATACTATGACCATATTTATGACAAGCTACCAAACAAAAACCTCAAACCCACTGAGGACGATTAAAAGGATGCTCTTTTTAAAATTCACAGGCATTCATGGAGTTTTGTCAAATCTGACATTGTTCCCTGCCCAAGTTCTTACAACGCATTAACGCGAAGATGTATTAATGTTAGCAAGCCACTTGGATACAGAAATCTGAAATAAATGGAACAAATAAAGAGCAAAAGGCACCTTCTGGAATTCAAGGGTACTTAAGGACAAAGATGAGAAAGCTTGGCAGAAGGGATGCTATTTTAAGTGGCTAAGGATAGGTGGTGACGGGACAATGGATAGAATGTAAATTTCTGAGAGGACAAGAGAATAGATGATAATTGAAATAATGTAAACCTTCTGTATTATATTCTGAACCAATTTTCATCAAGCTAACAATGAAGAGAGGGCATTAATCCCAGGCCCAGGAAAGTAATTAGGCATGATTCCCGGATCTCTGCTGGAAGTTTGATACCCAAGTATCCAGGTTTAACCACTGGGCCTCAGTATTATTCAAAAACAATTTAGATGCCATCTATGCACTTGCTGTAAGTATTTAACGATGTTTGAATGCATTTTAAAAATCCATGACCATTCCTGAAACTGTTGAAATTTCTAGAGCAACAAAAGTAACAAAATTTACATAGCTCATATTGCTAACGTTATATCAAAAACTTGAGTAATGCAAAGAATCGCATTTTTCTTAAAGAATCACAGAATCACAGATTCACCAGGTTGGAAGAGACCTCTAAGATCATCAAGTCCAACCCATGCCCTAACACCTCAACTAAACGATGGCTTTGAGTGCCGCATCCAATCTTTTTTTTAAACATATGCAGGGATGGTGATTCCACCACTTCCGCAGGCAGACAATTCCAGTACTTCACCACTCTTTCTGCGAAAAATTTCTTCCTAATATCCAACCTATATTACCCTTGGCACAGCTTAAGACCGTGTCCCCTCGTTCTGTCAGCTGCTGCCTGGAGAAAGAGACCAACCCCCACCTGACTACAGCCACCTTCCAGGAAGTTGTAGAGAGTGATAAGGTCACTTCTGAGTCTCCTTTTCTCCAGGATAAGAAGTGCAACTACAGTTGCCAAAAACATCCCAGTACTATCTCAGATTACTTAAATTCATGACAACTTACACTTATCTGTTAAATAACAACAACAACAAAAAATTATGACAAGCTATTGCCCGTGTGTAAGGTGTACAAGAGATTCATCGGAGTTTCCCCATATTACTGTGAGGGTGGTGAGACACTGGAACATGTTGCCCAGAGCTGTGGATGCTCCATCCCTGGATGTGTTCATGGAGCTCTGAGCAACCTGGCCTAGTGTAAGGTGTCCCCGCCCACACCAGCAATGTTGGAAGCAAACCATTTTTAAGGTCCCTTCCAATCCAAACCGTCATATAATTTTATCATATCCATGTAGTTCCACAAAAACTCTCATGGTAGTCCCAAAATAACATGCACCTGCAAATTTTATAAACACCTTGGGATCGCCACACCAAATGACAGCTGACACATGCTTAAACCGTTTCATGACATGCACACTAAAAATGTCACGTAAGATTTGCAAATAAATCGAATTTTGCAACAGCA
>VYZQ01029093.1:47039-57476 GCA_013400655.1 Mystacornis crossleyi
CGCCACCTGGCGGGTGGCGCCGCCCCGGCCGAGGGCGCGCCCTAGTGGGCAGGGAGGGGAGAGCGCCCCCGCCGGGCAGGGGCGGCGGGAGCCGCCGGGGCAGCGCTCCGGGACCCGGCCGAGCCTCGCTCGGCGACATCGCTCGGGGACCCGGCCGTGCCTCGCCCTCTGTCCCCGCACTGGGACGCGCCGCCCGCACGGCCTCTGTGAGGAGAAAAGCCGCTGGGGGGCGAGGCTGAGCCCCGGAGTCGCCGGCCGCCTGCCCGTGAGAGCGATCGGCCCGTCCCCGTTACCTTCAGGGGCGCGGCGGTCCCAGGGACGGGGACGAGGAAACGCCGGGGTGCCAGGGCCCTGAAGGGCTTCCGAGCTGGCCCTGCTGCAGGGTTGCCCCGAGAGCCTCCCCCGTGGTTTGGAGACTCTCCCAGCCGTGTCTGGCTTTGCCCCTCCAGGAAATGACTTTTCCATAGCGCCCTGCCTCAGGTTCTCCGTATGTCAGAGCACTTCAGCTAGGAAGACCTGCCTCATGCCTTGGCTGGGCGTGCGGAGGCTGCTGCCGCCGCCTTGGCTGCACAGCTAAACAGAGTACACAAGGCTTAAAAGTAATCTAAAGACAAGCAGATCTTTCATTTCTGGGCTCCTCAGTGCAAGAGAGACCCAGAGCTCCTGGAGCGGATCCAGCGGAGGGCTGCAAGGGACTGGAGAATCTCTCTTCAGCGGAGGGTTGCAAAGTGTATCAAGGGACTGGAGCATCTCTCTTACAAGGAAAGGCGGAGGAAACTGGCTCTGTTCAGCCTCGAAAAGAGACAACTGAGAGGGGACCTCATCAATGTCTATGAGTATCTGAAGGGAGGGTGTCAGAGGATGGTCCGTGCTGCCAAGCAATAGGACAAGAGGCAAGGGGCAGAAACTGATGCACAGGAAGTTCCACCTGAATACGAGGGAGGACTTCTTTACTGTGCGGGTCGTCAAGCACTGGAACAGATTCCCCAGAGGGGTTGTGGAGTATCCCTCAGCGGAGATATTTTCCGAAATATTTCTGCAATTGCATACACTGAACAAAAGTTCCTGCTTTTATGTTCAAGGCTACAGTTGCTGCCATAAAAGCATTGCACTCAAAATTGGCTAACTCACTTCTAAATAGCTACACACTTTTCTGAAAATTAAATCTGTACTTTTCTGCATGGAAAATCTGCCCCTCTGTCATAGCTGACATGTCAGAGTAAATTATACCCAGTTGAGACTGATTCTGTTCGACTTCAGGAATATAATTGTGTCAAATCTGAGGTATGAATAGATTGCCTCGATTTCAATAATTTCATGAATAATAGGAACTGCAGAGATAATCTGAGCCAGTTATCAATGCAAAATTTGCCCAAATTCTCAAGGCTAGGCAGCCCTGGCTGTCAGAAGCACATAATTCTGAAATTATTTGTGTTTAAACCATTTGATTATATCACGGTTTGCCTTGGGTCAGTTGAGGACTTTTGTTAGCTGTGAGACAGCCTGATCTCAGCTCTGATATTTGAATGCAAAGGGAGACTTCCAGACAAGAGGGAAAGTTCTTCAAACTTCTAGACTTCAGAACAGCTCAAGAGAAGAATGTCTAAAATTACGCATTTCTGAAAACACTAAAGATTTGCTTATTTTGTTTGACATATAAAAATGAGTCTGAGTTGGCAGATTTGGACAATCTCATCTTTTATCTTTCATCTTTCTTGGTGATGCAAAAGGGGCTTTTTTTTTTCCTTCAAAGTTCATTACATTTTGGGGCATGAAATGGAAGGATGTGGGTAGGGAGGAAGAATAGAAATCCTGAATGCTGCAAGTCAAAGTCAGGCTGTAATTGCAGTTTCTTTAAGTACAGAGAGTGAAGCCTTGCAAAGCGTCAGATCCAGATGTGGAGGATCAGCCTACTAATGCTGACATCGTGACACTCAAGAGAAGCTGGTAGAACAGAGAATCAAGACTTTGAAGCATGAATTTAGATCATGTTACAGCAAACAGCTCTTGGTGCTGGGGAAGCCTAATTTTGATTGTGGTTCTTTGTCAGCTGGCATAATACAAATGAGAATAAATGTAACTCCCAATTTCTCTTCTTCTTTAATAAATAAAACTGAGCCATTTTGGACCACATCAATCAAAGTATTTTTAAATACCTTTTTAAAATCAGTTCTCGTGTTTTTGCCTTCTGGATAGTCTAGTTTTCTAGTTTCATTTACTTTTTGTAATAGACCTTTCCTAACTGTTCATTATAGGAATTTATAGTTTTAATTAATGGCTAATTGTACATTTTTTCCAAATTTTTTCATTGTATTTTAATGGTACTTATAGATAAAGTAATTATACTTTTAAATAATTCTTTCATATTTTCTCTCTTTTTTTTTTTTCTTAGTGTTTTAAGAGAGCAAAATCAGTGTTCTGGTTTTGTGTTGCTCAGCTGCTGTGACATTTCTCCCACAACTTTTGAAAAGTTCTGCTACCTTCAAGCCAGTTTAAAAGATGGGAAGAAGTATCAGAGACAACCAAGTTTAATCAAAATCTTGACTGTTCAAGAGACAAAAGTGATGGCTCACTATAAAAATAAGGAGGAGATAACAGCCAGTATAATTTCTGAGTAGCTGATGATGAACTTATGTGTGCTAATTGGCCAGGCAGTGGAAAGGCACCACTAAGTAAAGCACATACTGGTTTTCCCTCCATGGAGTCATGGAGGGGGCACTGGGGACATTCTGGGGTAAGGGAAGTAGAGAAGACATAGGCAGTGTTGGGAAGATAGTGGGAAGTGGAAACTGGAGGTAGTGCAAGGACAGGAGAAGACTGGAGTATGATGGAAAGCAGTTAGAGGTGTGGAATAGTTTGGGGAGCAGGAGGTGCTGAAAGGGGTGAGGCAGGAGGCATTAATTCTGCAGAATGTCAGGGTGGTAATCTTAAATCTGAAAAGTATTTTGGAACAATTAATTACTTTTCTGAGATAATCATCATGGGGTGACTAGGTGAAGTCTGTAGAAACAGTAGGACTATAAATTTCTGCTTCTATCCTGAGACGCTTAATTTTATAAATGATTTTTTTTCCCTCATGAAGGGCAGTTGGTCTCTGATCAAGAAACTGAAGAAAAATACATAACAAAGTTTGTTCAGAGCTTATTTGCTTATTATATAGGATTTGTGTCACCCATCCCACATACTTATTTATTTTTTCATAAGCAGCAAAGGGGTTTCTCAACCCCTCCTGGTGAGAAAGCTTCCGTTTAGGTGTCAGCCCTGCCAGGTTGCTCCTTGCAGAGCACTCAGGGAGTGCAGTGAGCTTCATTAGATGCCTGTCTCTAGTGGCCAAGGATCAAGACAGAGGTTTAGTTAGGCCCTCTCTGAATGTTAGGTGGGGGGGAAGAATAGTGAATTAAAAACAGCCACATAAAAGAAAACGACTTTTTGTGGCAGAATTGCAGCAGATGAGTACGTTTTTGAAAATCTTTTCTGTGAAAAACCCCATCATTGGGAATGAGGAAGGAAAAAAAGTATCTCTAACTAAAAATACAATGTAACGCAAACAATAAATTATGTATTATTCTAAGTTTTGGGTTGGCCAGAGTTAAAGGAGGTGGGAGTAAGTTTGAGTATGCAGTTGAAATCAGAAATACTATTATGCTTGGTGACCAGATAAAACTAGCTCCAAGTATTGTTTATAGTACATGTACATAGTTTCATTTGAATGTTTTGTCTTGTTTTGAATGGGCTATGGGGTGTAGCATTTCAATTACAAGAAGCTTGTAAAACTGACATAAGGACACTGATCATAGCAACAAATAAATCTCCATGAACATATTTTTGGAAGTGAGAAAGATGAGTAAAGAAGCACATTTTTCTTTTCATTGTCTAAGTTTCTTAAATGCCTGCACTTAATCAGATGGGATCTCCCTCTGGAGCCCTTCAAAGACATGAGTGTCTTTTACTCAACTGTGTAAGAAATTTATGTGCCTCATTTGACAGGCTGCTTTCTCTATAGCATGGAAACTGGATACATTCCCTAACACCCAGATAATACTCTGTTGATATCTTAACTCTGTGTTAAGGCAAGACATGCTATGCACCATCCCCACTTCCACTCCTTGTGGTCTTTCTACTGCCTTCCCAGTTTATCTGGGAGAAAATTATAAGAGCTGCAGGCCTACTCTGCCGGGCCCCATGGACGATCAGGAACCATAGATACTTAAATATCCGAGTGTCAGAGAATTAATAGCCTAAACTATAGAGATCAGATTTCACTCCTCC
The DNA here is from genome assembly GCA_013400655.1 of Mystacornis crossleyi. Lineage (NCBI taxonomy): Eukaryota > Metazoa > Chordata > Aves > Passeriformes > Timaliidae > Mystacornis > Mystacornis crossleyi. Next base: position 51,309 of record VYZQ01029093.1, read on the forward strand.
CTGCCTAGTAACACTGGCAAAAGCTTTCAGCCTAGAGAAGCAAAGAGTCTTACACATAAAATTTTGAACAAGCTATTGGCTGTACCAGGGACATGTCTTGCAAGTCACCTCTCTGTGTTTCTGTTTGGGGTTTTTTGCCATCTTTTGTTTGGTAAACCAAAATATATATTTCTGCTACCTGCCTATGCTAAAAGCCCCAGCATCAGGTGTGCTACTATAATAATCTGCTGTAGTTTATGCTTTCTCTTTTTTCTCTAAATGACAAGAATAGCCATGACAAGTTGTTGCAGTGGGGTGGCTGCAACCTTTCCCTGGGAGACAGCCTTGGCCCGTGGAAGAATCAAGGAGACGATATTTGATAGATGTTTTCAGATTTTATTCCCCCTGGCCGCACATGGCCGGAGTCCGGCAGGGACTCCGACAGCGACTGCCCCCAGAACAGGTCTGGAACAACCCCCCCGGGGTCCCGTGAACACTCCCTTAAGTACAGGATTCCCGCGGGCTACATTCAAACTGACCAATAGGAGACTGGATTTTGGGGACACATGACCAGGGAACAGGGAGAGAGAAACCCCGTGCCCCACGCATCCACTCATGCTCATCCCCCCCACGGGGGGCTCCTCTTCAACAAGTATAGCAACTAAGAAGCTGAAGGAATTGGGCAGAATTTAAATGCTAAATTAAGATCATCACTTAATGCATTTGTCTGTGCATTCATAGAATCCTTAATCCCTTATTAATTCATGTAGTGTGTAGTCTTATATTTTTAATTATTAATGCTAGTTATTTATCTATAGTGTTCAGAATTTGAACTACATTTCTTCTTTCAGAGATTAGAAACAGACATAAATACCATGTGAGTGATCAAAACAACTTTCAAAACTTTAACTATTCATGGTATTTGTAATTATTAATGGTATTTGTAAACAGCTGAAGCCCTGTCTTGCTAGAATTAAAAAAAAAAAAAAAGGGAACTGTGAAGTAAATATTGTATTATTACTACATGGTACTGACTGCACTTGGTGACCATATATGCATAATACTGACTGCATAATATTTTGCTTCCCCTGGACATCTTACTTTATGAAGACTCTTTTGTGGCTTTTTTTCATCACAAACAGAAACAAAATAGTGATTATATACTTTAGCATGTCCGTTTTAGCTTGGGAAGAAGATACTGAGTTAAAAAACCTAGAACACTTTCTGTTAAATGAATCAGTTTGATGTCAATTTTTGAAGAAAAGTTGGTTTGATAAAGCAACTTAGGCATTGTTCCTGAAAGGAAATAATAGTTTCTGTGTTCCCGGAGCTTGTAAACATATTGCTTATGCCATGTAAGTGTTTCTGTATAACATGTAGGTTTTGGAAAGTGAGGCCTAGAGCTCAAAAAATCTGTCTTGCTGTAAGAGTATGATGGTCACTAAATAGCAAAAACTACTATTACCAGAACCTTAAGGTTCAGGCATGTTCTCTGTCCCTTGCTTCAGACATCTGCTGCTGGAATAAGAAGGGCTGAGGGAGATCAGTGACCTGTAGCAACTACTTTTGTAACATACGAGAGTTTTGCAAAATCTTCAAAATACAAATGCGCTGAAGAGGTTCTGAGGAAGGTGAGGCTGAAAGCATGAGCTTGTCCCAGGGTTTCACTTATCAAGCAGAGATTTAGCCTGACCATTATTGACTCCCCGTTCTAACATAGCTTGTATTTTGGAGTACTTTAGATTTATTTTTATTTGCCTGGCTCTTTGTGAAGTACCTTAACTGAAAGCATTCAAAAATTCTGTTTATCCTTGTTAAGGTATTTGGTAAGCTTTATTTATAAGAGTAATGGTTATTGAAAAGAACAGGAAAACATGGTTGTTTGGAATTACTAGGAGAATTATAAGAAAGCGTGAAAAAAACACCCCTGCTGTGGGATGATTACCAGCATTGATAATTCTATTCTCACGTATTTCAGTTCTCTGTGATATAGCATATTTTAGAAAAACACCATCAACCACAAAAATCCACATAAAAAGATCTATCGGTGTAACTCTGCAACTAACTGAAAGCAAACAATTCCGAGGATAATTCAAGGATTTCAGCTAGTTTCTCCATTTACGTACTTCAAACAAGTGTATTTTGAAATGCAGAAGGCTTAACAGTAGCAATAATAAGCAAATCTTGCTAGCAAAGTGAAGTATAATGCAGATTTGCAAGATTTGCAGGTTTAGGAAGATTTCTAGATATCCCTGAGAAGAAAGTATTATGTGTGCTTGGGGTATATCTGAACACGCCAGGATAAAGGTTGGAAGGATCATAGTTTGTATTTTAGCACTTTGTCTTAATGCAACACTTGAGGAACTTAAAAAGTGACAAGTTCTCCCAATTGCTCTCCAATCCTGCTCACCTCTGTATAGTCCCAATGTGATATTGCCACCCGTAAAAAAACCCAGCAAAACAAACCAAAACCCAAAACAGTAACCAAAGGAGTTGGGCTAGACAGCTCTTAGAGGGAAAATGTGCATGAACTGATCAATGTAAAGTTTAGCCCTGCTGGAAAAACCCTGCTTAGACAGTGTAGAAACCAGCCTAGTTGCAACCCACCCAACATAGGTTTGAATTTAAAATTTAAAATGCCAAAGTGATAGCAATTTCATATCTTACATGATAAATGATATTCTTTTCATATAATTGGTATTTGTCAATGCATCAAACTTGATTTACTTTTCGAAGACAGCTTCATTCTGACAACTTTCCTCTGGGGGAAATACCTTTACCTGCCCGTTAGGCTATCCAAGCTCCTTAGCAGCCCACCTAGCAAGCTGCTGGAGGCTCCTGACATATCACACCCAGGGTAAGGAGTTATTCACTGTCATGGAGAATTTTAAATCTTTGGGGAGTTTTTTTCTGAACTAGAGTAACCCCAAATTTAAAAAGAATTACTTCCTTTGCAAAATGGAATGCTTTATTTGCCATGGTCTACCTGGGAGGTTGGGGTTTTCTGATATATACTGCCAATTTTAAATTAGATGTATAAACCAAATTTTCCTTCTCAAATTTGTACAGTTTTCAACCTCATACTTGCTAGTCTTACAGATTCATTTTAATTTGCATTAGAATTAAACACTGTGTGTTCCAAGCTTCTTGTGTGAGCACTCCTTAGCATTTGCAACCATTTGAACACAAGTTACAAATAAGAAAAAAGTACCCATCAAGAATGTCTAGTCTTTTTTTTTTAACTTTAGCTTAGATATCTTCATTCTGTTTAATACAACTTAAACTCATCTTCTTAATAACTTTATACAAAACTGGAAACATTGCACACAGAAGAAGATGATCTGAGAGTTTTTAAACTGTGAATGTATACATTCCAATTTATAGCAATTCTTACTAGAGTTCACTGTTATTTTCTGTTTGTGTTCATGGTAAATTCTTTTACTGGGAGAAGTGGCAGTTTTAAAGTTTGCTGCCTGTCATTCACATGCAAAATGCAGGCTTTTTCATGTCTAAAAAGTTTGGTTTCAAAAGCATTTTCTGAACTTGTATAATTTGCTTTTGCCTGTGTTTCAGAAAGACATGAGTTCGTCTCTACTTGCTTGGAATATTGGGGGTTTCCCACTAAGGCTTTTTAATCCCATTTCTCTATTTTAAATTTTTTTTTTTTAACCTCAGTGCATTATTTGTCCCCCAAGACAAGGCCTGGACAATTCAAGATAGCATGTGATCTGTACTACAGAAAACACAAAACATAGTTCCCTTGCATTGGAAATGCAACATAGTACTGCAACTTTTATTTTAAAAAACCCCTAGGGTCTTTGGAAAGTTTCTGTCTTTTAGGAGTAATCTTTTTTAATTTAATCATCTTTTATCTCACAAACATGATCATTTTCCATATATCACCAGTTATTTGTAATACTCTGGTAAATTCTAAAACAGCAGATAAAAGTACAGCTTGAGGTGAACTCTTGGAGTCTAGATCCTTAGTTGCAGAAATACTTGGTACTCCACTTTCTCTCAGTTTAGGCACCTATCTTGGCATGTTATTAAAAGGCAGTCTGTTTATTCTTTTTTCTAGTTACTGGCTTTGTGTACTTTTCTTTTGATCTTGATATGTGATGTACACCGTAAAGAATAAAATACATACAAGTTGCAGTGTTATGTTCTGTTGTTTCTTGGCAGGTTTAGCAGCTTTTTTTACACTTTAATTTAAGTGAATCAGACCCCAGACTAACTGCCAAGGTTTTTGCCACAGTGAAAAGTCATCATTATGTATGTAGGCAGTTATATATGTAAATACTGAAATGTCACCATTTTACTGGTTGAATAGAAACAACAAGTGGTAACTGCAAAACTTACAGTAGTTTATCTATCATATCACTAATTACTTCATCACAAAGATTAGGTTAAAACCAAAGTTCCTCTGCACATACATTAGAAAGGAGCTGTTACATCTTTGACACTAAAACATTGTCTGTTCTAGACCTGATCTTTGAAACATCAGATTGATATTCTAAATGGCAAAGAATTTCAGAATCCATAGAAAGCACACATAAAAAAAGCCCAGTAGTACAATACAAAAGACTATTGAGATTTTACTGAAGTTAATTTCAGGAAGAAAAAATATTTCAAATGCAGACATTGACTTCAATGTCCTGTCTGATTTATTTCAGGGGAACTCCAAGCTAATTCAGAGGAGATTGCCCTTCGCTGCACTACAAAAGTCTTAGCTCTGAGATAATTCAAAACTGGGCAAGAGTTTTACAAGAGAATCAGTTTGAAGAAAAGCTTGGAGAGAAAGAACAATCTGTTTCCATTCTTATTACAATTTGAAATACTCCATACTGGGAGAGATTGCTAAGGAAAGGCCAGAGGCTGATGACACTTTCCTACAGAAAGCAACCACACAAGAAAGTCATAAAATGAAATCTCAGATCCATCATCCTAAACTCTCTATGAAGTTAAAAATTAAAATATTTTAAAACATTTTATGTTGCTCTGAATTGGTTTCAATCATGGATCTCAGTGTTCACACAGATTTCTGGTTATATCATGGCCTGTGATGTGGCAGTACCAAAATGGTGATAGATCCCTGAGCATGTCAGGTCGTCAGTTGGGGTCCCGTGGCACTACCAAAGAATTATGTCTGTTACAATATCAAGCTAGCATTACTTTATTAAAATTTCACACAAAGAAGGACAGAGGGCTCCTAGCTGTATTGCTAAAGTCTGATTTTCCTTAACTGGGCATCTGCTACCTAGAAGGAAGGTTTCAAAAGCACCTAAATGCCTTATAGGAAGTGCCGCAATCTTTCAGTGGGACTTCCGTGTGTGAAGAAATTTGTAACTCATTTTTCTTACTCCCTCTTGAGAACTTTTATATATTACAAAATAAAATTTGCAAGGTTGTCGATTCACTAATATTCTGTTTCTTTCTGTTTGTTTGGGTTTTTCTCTCTGCTATACTGCAGTTCTATTGGCTGACTTGAAAAACATAACAAATCCTCGCTAGTCAGCCAAACGAGCTTTAAAATGCAACCCAACCTGGTCCCCTCATCTTTTTTGCAAGTTTCTGATCTCACAAGTTCTGCTTACTGCCCATCCCACAGTTTATTCAGTATCTACATCTGTTCCTTGAAGAAATATCTTAATTTCAATGATAAGCAGATTAGCAGATTTCTGCATGTTTCTTCTGGTTCCCTGCACCTAAAACTCAGTCTGTAATTCTTACAGGTGCCGGTTCCCATGCTCTGACAGGGGAATGTTGTTCATCAGAGCCTTAGACAGGGCATATTTTCTGTTGACTTTTTCTCTCCTTCTGTAGAGATACATGAAATACTTGAATGAGCTCACATTGCACAGGTTCCAGATATTTTTCAGATACTTTTAAAGAAAAATCTTGATATACCTCTTCTATTTTCTGGGCTCAATGCAACCGTAAAGACATAATATTTTTTCATGCTTTCTGGCAAGGGCAATAGTAATATTGTTCTTTCCTGAGGTGGCCTTATCATTCTAAAATAGTCAAATACACAACAAATAAAGTAGTCAGTATTTGAAAAAAACTATAACTCAAGTTAACAGGTAATGGATATTCTCTCGCTTTAGTATAATACGTCTATTGTGTTAACTATTTAGTCTTCTGAATATTTCAGATAATATTTTACAGATAAATAAAAACAACAATAAT
>VYZQ01029095.1:365-19214 GCA_013400655.1 Mystacornis crossleyi
ATTTGATTTAGATTTCATGTGGTCATACTTAGCTCAATTTTCTTGGAATACTACCAAGACAGATAGAGATGGGTGATAAAATGTGCTGGGAAATATCTCTTTTTCTGACCATTACCACCAACAAAGCGTGAATGAATGCATCAGTCTCAGAGCTTGGAGAGCAACAGTAGGACTAGCTGCTGAACTGTCACCAAAACAGGTTTTGAATTGGAATCAGAAAGAATGGGAGACTCATGTACAACAACAGAAACCCCACTGATGCCACAGTGCAACAGTCTGACTGCAGCATCTACAGGCAGAGTCGAGTTACCCTTAGCAGGTTTACACTGACATTTTCACTCAGATGCGTATTTTCAAAGATATTTTCCCTGTCAGACAATTCACTGCACCTTGGTTCACTCCATGGAGCAATCCTGAGACATCCTTTTGCATGAAGGAAAATTTGGGTATGTATTCCAGAACAGCACCTAGTACATTCCAAGTGGTAATGGAAATTCAGTCTGTGGGACCAGACAAAAACTAACCTGAAGTCTTCCCAATTCTCTCACACATAGCAAAATCTAAGTTGCTTGGTCAGTGAATCCACTGCACCAGAAGTTTTCCTCTACAGCTTCATTCCTGCAGAGCTACACCAGTTGCTGGAGTAGACACTGCCACTGCACACCCATAATACTGAATGCTCAGGTGCAAAAGTTGCAGGCTGGTCTGCAACCCACCTGAATACAAAGGTGCTTATCAGACAGCTAAGCTCTGTGCTGCCATTGCTTCAGCAGCAGCTATAGCACAGCTGGAACTAAAACCTCAAGCCAGCATTTCCACCAAAAGAAGTGATGTACCCTAACTGGATGCTCACTCCTGCATTCTTCCCTTGGGCCAACATAAACATTTCTGTGGCTGCAAAAAGCAAATTAAACTGGAGAATGGAGCCACAGTAACACCAGGTAGGTACTAAGTCAATTTTGAACCAGACTGGTTTCCCCATACAATTACTACAGAGCTGCACAAGTTCTTGTACCAGCACTACTGCAGGGTAGACGCGGAGAAGAATTAACTACTGTAGGCAAGACTTAAAATATTTTTTCAACTCTTTTTGGTGCAATCATAACTCTGAGTAAGGACAAGATTATTCACAAGGAAGGCCACAAAAGTCTGAATGGCAAGATTAAAGTCTAGAATATAACACTGCAGCAGCATTGATGATGAATGGCTCATAACAAAGCGTAAAATCTGATCCCATCACTGGTAGAAACGTGCAAAAGACAAATCCATTTAAAGTAAACTTGGACAATTCAATTGTTCAGCACACAGTATTACTGGTACATCTTAAGGAAACAGATATTTAGAGAATAATGGTTACAAAAGTTACTTCAAGCCTTATTCCATTCCAAGTTCTGTGAAATTAACTGAATACTGACACCACACCCTGATGGGAAGGCCAAATGAACTTCTGACTCTCAGTTACGTGAACTGAAATATGAAAAGCATATTAAAGATACTACAGAAATAATACAGACACTATTAGTTCTGCTTTATTTATACAAAAACAGTTGAAAAAANATTAGTTCTGCTTTATTTATACAAAAACAGCTTATGTTCTATTTCAGCATGCCTTATTTTCAGTGTGCCTGCTCTTATTTCAGTGCGAACTGTAGGAAAAAGCAGCTAAGAAAGACAAGGACAGCAGCCTACAGAGGCTGCATTTGTATAGGAGGGGTTTATTTACTTTCTTATTTCAATCTTCTGTTTCCACAGTTTCTGGAGAAGACTATTATGAAAGCTCATTCCCACCACATGCTGAGATGGTCCTAATAAATGAACTTGGAATTCAAGTAGAAAGTACTGCTAAATTCTAGGGCTCATATATTGAAATCCACAAAGTAGACCTCTTCCCCATCCCTTCAGTTATAAATTTCTTATTGGTAACTGTCCACCTGGTTCACAGGGGTTTTTAGTACACAGTATAACAAAAGGGCTGTGGCAGGTGTACAGGCAGTACCTTTTCGCACCACCCAAAAGCAAGCTGGTACACTGTACAAGCCTGAAGACACACCCAAACAGCCACTCCTCACTGTGCAGCCCGGTGTGGGACCATATTCTGAAACATCACTTTGAACACATGGTCCATATTGTTTCACATTTTGCAAACTTGAGTGGGATTTTAATTCCATTGTTTCTCTCTTCTTGGTCTGAAGCATATCCCACTTCTCCAGTTCTTGAAGGCTATTACAATATCAAGTTTCACCTCTTCAGGCAAGAAAACATATTTCTTGTAATGGCTCCTACCTCAGAGTCTCTTCTCAGAACCTTATCTTTCTCTTCTGCCCAGTAATTTACCCAATTTATCAGCAATACTGAACCAAGCCAAATACAGTTCAGCAGAACTGCATCAGTCACGAAAAATGCTAATGTCAAGGACTGCAGTATTTCTGATGGGGCAATCCCAACTTTCCCTTCCTGGGCCTCCAGAGTAGAAATCCATGGTAAAATATTCAGCCTTATGCAAGTTCCCTGTCTGACTCAGTTTCATATTGAGGGAAACAGCTTCTATAGCCTATCCAATTCACAGATTTATTTCCCAGGTTAGCTTTGTGGAGCATTATTTGTTGTGGTTCCTGAGACCCTCCTTTCTAAGTTTGCTAAAAGAAGTGCAAAAGTTCTCCACATTCAAGCCAGCAGCCATGCTAGTTGTTCAGGAGAACACCACAGAAGTAGCATTGTGAATAAAGTTGCTTTATACCACCATTTCAGGTCTTCTTTCAGCCTCTGGATGGGTTTTCAAGGGAGTGTTTACTATCAAAGGAGATTCTACATATAGCACTTGGAAGCCTGTCTCCAACTGCTCCAACATTCCCTTCCAACTCAGATGTTTTCAAGGGTTTGTAGTCTCTTCCAGCGAGGTGATGAAAATCAAAGTCACATACCTCACATGCCCTGCTGTGTGTTTCTAGAGTCCTGTTTCCCTGAACATAGAAAGAATCAAAGTACCAGGAGAGCTTCTTCACATACATTTCCAGGTTTCTTTCCAGCCACCCCAAGCTGCCCCTCCCGGGAACACTATGAGCAACATTCACATCACTGTTTTTCTGCTGCCTTTCTGCCATTTGCAAACAGCTGCAATTGAGCCAACTTACTGTCTAACTGTGCACTATCAGCAATCCCTGTTATCAAATCCTTAGAAAGCATATGGAACTCTGAAAACCACACTTCTATTAGCTAGGTTTCAGCCAAGCTAAAATACTGTATTTCACTGCTCTTTTATGTAGATTAAAGGAAGACACATCACACTCACCATCCTCTACAGGAGTAATTTGTACAAATAATCACATAGCTGTTTGGACAAATATGCTGTAATATTGCCTGTTTTCATGAAAAAGCACAAGGAAATAACTCTGAAGAAAAAATTTTAGAAGAAATTCTGATAGCTTGTAATAGTCTAATAATAAATGCAAATGAGAGTTGAGATAGTGTTTGGGATGGGGAGGGCAGAAGGAAGATATTTGCCACTTTGGTAATTTCACTGGTTCTATGGAAATATTCTCTATTTACAATGCCAAACAGATACCAGAATCAGGTCAAATATGCAACAGAGGAGATACAGTTATAGTAAAGATGTAGCAGATTAAAAGTAGGAACTATCCAAAATTCTTCGTTCAGAACCATTTCACATACAAGTCATTTATCAAGCCAGTCTAGAAGAGCTCACTAAAAATGCACTCGGTCAGTGGTATCTTCTTGTTTGAAAAGTTATTAGTTTCTTTAGCTCCAGTCCAAAGGAATGAAACTATGGAACTGAACTCTCCAGGACTTCCTTCGTTGCAGGAAAAGAATGATTCTAAATGCCAAAACTTACATCAAAAATTTGAGGGACACCACAGTCATGGTCAAAGTTTTTCAACTAATGCTTTCTTCAGTGACAAAGCTGGTCTAAAAGGAAGGTAAGACAAAATATCAGAGGGCATAAGAGAAATTATGGGATGTTTCACAGCTATGTGGAGCATACTGAGTAGTTTCTTCCAGTGGTGGTACAACTGAAGCAGCTCACATTACTCGGTCTGTTCTGTCCTCTGTGTCTCTTCCTTAGTTGGGGCTGCACAGCCATGTGTGTGGCCATTCCAACTGGAATAGGGAACTGATCCTCAATCAAAAGTATCCCAAGAAAAAAGATTAATATTTCCTAATCCAGTTCACTGCCCAGAACCACAAACAGCTGTGCAGGCACAGAGGGGTGGTTACCAGAGCAAGAACAAGAGACAGCAGCCGGGAGCACAACATAAGAGGTCCTTATGCTGACACAGCTTCAGTAAGAAATGTACAAATTGTACCCATGAGCTCATCCAGGCCTGGAAAACCACTTGTTTCACAGAGCATAGTGGATACATTTTAATTAGTTTCAATGAAAGAGTGTAAACATTCACTTTACATAATCAGAAAGCTAACTTAATTTATTGTGTGTGAACAAAAATGCAACATAAACAGTATTTTACTGCAAATTCTGCTCATTTTGCATCTGGTTCATTGAACTAAGTGCAGCCCATCTGTTACCATATAGGACAGAAAAACTGTCAAATAGGAAAAAAACCCCTCTTATTTAATACAAATCTAAAATTATTTGCTTAGACAACTAATGAAGTGGAGTATATAGGCAATTAAACATCATAGAAGGCTTTGCAGAGTACTGTAAAATTGCATTAAGGTTTGTAAATGTTTATAACTGGGACAACTAAAAATACAAAATGAGGTTATTAAGTTGTATGTTGAAACTAATTGCTTCAGAATAAGATACATGCATAAATTAAAAAATAAATTTCAGTGGTCTAATAAACTATTTCTAATAGCTGGACATTGCATGGGAGACTGCAAAACATTCTGGACCGGACACTCAGAAGCACTGTTCCACTAAGGAATAAATGTTGAGACAATTAGAACAGATTTCCTTCACTTAGAGCAAGTACATTACAGGGCTGATTTCTCCCTCTCAGTTTCTTCTCTCTCTACCATGCAAAATCCACACAATGAATCCCTCATTGCTCTAAGACATTCATTCTACCAGAACACCTCACAGCAAATGATAAATTACTACCACATGGTATTTTTCAGTATCAGGCTCTACCATGATGATGAAAGTTGCATTTTCATGGGACAAATGGGATGTCTCCAAATTATACAGGAACATCTACTTTTTAACTCCTGAGAACTTATTGTAATTGCATTAAAAATCTAAAAGAGTCTCAGCAATAGCTGGTTGACATAATTCCCAGAAAAAGATTATACAGTTTCAGAGGCTGGACATTCAAAAGAGAGCAGGAAAAACTAAGCAGATATGGAGATATGAACAAAAAGCAAGACTGGTAGGGAAGTCATATATTAATATCATATTGTAATTGGAAAACCTACAATAAAAATAAACTGTAAAATCCAAATGTATGATTTTGGGGAGTACGTGTGTTTGGGGAGGGCAGTGGAAGATCACAGATTAGTCTGCATGATGGTCTTGGCCTAGAGCATCCATGAACTCAAGTTCTGGTATGACTGTCATGCACTTGAGCAAAATAAAGTAATTATTGTTGCTAGCTAGGAAGGAATTTTTAACTTGGTATTGTTTTTAGATAATAAAATATACTTAATAAAGAAAGAAACAGAGAACACATCAATTGTGAAGTCAACACTTTCCATATAAAACATAATTATGAACAAGCCACTCCTGCAATAGTATGTATTTAAATAATTTTGGTGTCCAAAGTAGGCAGTTAAATAATTTTGGTGTCCACTGTGGGATTGTTCTAACCTATTTATTTTATAGTCAAGGAAATTTCTGACAGTAGGTCAGCAAGAGTAAAACCAAAGATCACAAACTAAGGTCTTCTTCCTAGTGTTCTGAGAATACGTAAGCAAGCCAGCTCTGAATGTTTTACTTGCAATACATTTAATTTTCCTGCAATTTTCCATACACCTGATGTGGTGCATAACCGAAGTTCCATGCAGCACAAGAATTTATGCAGAATGTGACTGAAAACCTAAAGTTCTCAGGTGATCTGGATCTACCACAGGTCTTAACGAAACCTGTTCAAACTCTCAGGAGCAAACACCATGTGAATCACCATTGCTTCTCTACGCAGCATCTCATCTTCAGCTACAAACTACCACAGAGAACCTCACAATATTCTTTTTCCTCCTGTAACTGGCATAACACAAGTTTGCCACTGCTCCACCTCCATACAATCCAAGAGCTCTTTCAAATACAATGGTCTCCCTCATTATTTTCCTGGATGTTGTGTTGCACCAACCATACATTTCCCCAAGCAGAAAACCATACAGTTATTTGATATAAACTGATGTAAACATGAAGTGTAGCAGTCTCTACTGCACTGAAAAAGAAGCTGGGAAACAGAAAAAACGGCACTCTGAGAATATGAGGAACAGCAACTCATCTTTGAGGCTTCCTTGGGAGATCAATCTTTTTTCATAGTAACTATTCAGGCCAATTTAGGTTTGGGCTACTGAATAAAACTAACAGAAAGGATAAGGTACTTGTCAAAGGATGGCAAGGACAGGTACACAGGCTACCTTAAAACAATGAAAACTTCAGAGCAGGTCTATTTGATACAACAGGAAGTCTCCACACAGATGGTGTTTTGAGAAACACTAATTTCTATGTCTCTGGACTTCTCCACCTGACAGTGAATACTGTAATTGCAAATTTCATAGTTTTTCTAACCAAGCACCACATACTTCTTGGCAATTCATATATTTGAATCCTTAATTCATATATTTGAAGCATTTTACTGATCTAGTTTGAGATAAGTGCAATTTTTCTCTTACTTAGTGCATACTCATGCCTTATTGAAAAATACATTCTTTTTTAAAAAACAAATTCATAGATGTAGGAGGCACCTTCTACAACAGGCCTGAAGGAAGCCTCCAGCTCAGGACTTCCCTCTTCAGGATGAGACCTCATTACGCCTGTAGAACAGTCCCTTTTATGAGAAAGTGCCCAGGACCCCTCCTTGAGTCTTTGTAAAGAAAGAGGGTGGGCAACAGGTTGGTAAACAGAGCACAGAGATAAGGCATCAAGGTTTTCTAAAACATATTGCTGAGGAACAACAACCACCACAGAACATAAATTACTATGTACATATTACTGCACATAACAAACCCGATGTTCCATGATCCTTCTTCAGTACTGCCCTAAAAAGTCCTCCCCCTTTTCAAATCCTTGCAGCAAGAACAGAGCAACTACATTCTGAAACTGATTGTACTCAAATACTTACCACTACTTGGAGCCTTAAAGTTAGCCTGTCATTACAAGGATCAAAATTACTGCCTAGTCATCTAAACTACTTCTTCCAAAAAGCACACTGAAGCATTGTACGTTTGAAAAGAATCACACATGCATGCTAATTCTATATATCCACAAGACTTTAATCTAATTCACAGTGCTGAAAGTCTTTCATGGCAAGTCACATCCCATTGTTTTCTCTCAACTGCAAGATAGTCCAAAAACATTCAAGGACAAAATAAAATCAATATTAGACCAAATCATTCATAAACAGTGTATTCAGAGGAATTAATTTAGGTCCTCATGAGAGTAATCAGATATCTTGACGCTATTGAAATGTTTCAATTTTCTTAAATACTATGGAGATGTTTCTCAGTCTAAGGAAACTGAAAAAGGACAATAATAATCCTTTCCAAATTCCATTTCAATTATTATTTATTCCAAAACCACAATCTGCATGGTACTGCACAAACATAATAAAATAAGCACAATTGCTTTCCCATGTTGTCAAGCAGCTTGCAATCCAACTCGAGGCAAAGAATTAACTAACCTCACACAAAATGGGCAAGGAGCAGATATCAGCTACATGAATTCACAGAGCTATAGAACAGCTTATCCACATCATTCACTGTTATTATAGTAAAGGAAATGAAGATTAGATTGCACTGAATCCAACTTCTCCCCCTAAAATAGTCACCTAAAACATAATGTTCTTTAAGCAAAAATAAATTTATTCCATACGTTTCCCAAAGAAAAATATTCTGGAAAGCAAAAAGCACAGGTGAAGTAAATTTGTATACTTAATACAGATGATGGAAGCAAAATCTGGCAAAATCACTTAGTACAGTTTGTCTTTTCCTTTAGTCCAATCTCAATTGACAAATGTTTCCTAGTTAAGCTCCCTGCAGAAGTTTATTTATTTGCATTTTGCCTGCTGACACCTTTCTATATTTTTTTACCTTGCTACAACAGATAAATTCACAAAAATTCCAGTAACCAGTATATTGGATTAATGTAATCATCCCTTTCTAGTAGTACATCTGACGAAGTAATTTTAAGAAATGAGGTCATTTAGTGAGAACAACAATGCAAGGAAACTCTGAAAACTGGTATTACCATCACAAAGAGGCAAAACCACCCTGCTATTAGTGATACAGGGAACTACAGCACAACACTGAATCACCAACACTGACTCTGCCTGTTTTGATTACTTATCAGAAACAGCAGACATTGTGTGCACTTCACTGCATTTCTGATGAGTGCTCACAGGGAACTGAGGGCACCAAAACCCACCTTTCTCTAGCAACAGCATGAAGGTCTTTTGTGTCACCTACATTAACTACTGGGAATGGTAGGAGAAGGTAATTGCAAAAGTGAAAGGGAAGAACCAGAGCCAGTGAACAAGCATGATGATAATGTGATGGTTTATACAGGATTGTTTCGATTTTTTTCCTGTGTGGCTGGTTTACTCCTACTTGTCAGACACACGCAGCCATTCAGCCACTAATGAGAGAATATACTCTTCCAAAGTAACTGTTGTGGAAGTCATCCTATGGCCTGGATTTTTACGTAAATTGGTTTTAGGTAATGTTTTTAGAAGCCATAACCCAAACTAGAGTAGATGCTGTCATCAGAGCTGTGGTGTTACTATTCCATACCATCCAAAAGTTCATTGCTGTCTGGGCAACATTTTGAGAGGCTCCATCTGTCTTGGAGATTCTATTAACTTTACGATATGTGAATGGAGACATACCTTATTTGTGAAGACCTCTGTTATTAGTTTAACCATAAAATATTCTACTCCAGTTTGTTGCTTAATTCTTCATAACAGATTTTGGGGGGCTGCTTACATATATTCACAACCATCACACATATAGTTGGGAGTCTATGTAGTCTAGGACAGAATCTTTACAGCCACAGTAAATATAGATATGACAATTGTCTATGTATGCTATTCCAGTAGCACCTCTCCACAATCAATAAACACAGGCTCAACACCAGCCATTAAACTATCAAATTTTTAGACTGCCACAACCTGCCCACCCTCATTTCTACAAGGGTTCAGTTCAAAAGGATTATTATTCTCAAGTGAGAAAGAGGGATATTAATGTATGTAACTGCTGTAGATCATATATTGGCATTAAGAGACCTGCAAAAATCATCCTCCAACCAGAATGCTTTATTCGAGGTAATTTCTTCTCCAGTTGTGTGTAGAACAAGTCGTCCTGAGCTCATCCTGTGGTCAATCACACTTCCCATCAGTATCCTACATCCATCCAGAAATCTCTCATTCCACACATATACAATCCTATGCAGGAACTCCTGAAGACAATGACAACATTCAGTGCATTTCTAAATGATCCTTTCCTTAGAGTATACCCACTCAGATAAATGAGAATTTTGAGATCAGGCAAAATAATACTGTGCATCTTGGATGACTGTCAGCAATGACTAAACTTAGGGGTCCCAGAAGCCACTTTTACTAATAACCTTTATAATTCTCATAGGAGTTGCAGTGGCAGATCACTTACACAAATGCTTTTCCCAGCAGAAAGGAGGACACATTTGTCTTTTTCTGAAAGCTCAACCGTTTGCTTCCAAGAGCCCTGTCAATTGACTTACCAATACTAAATGTCTCAGCTACTAAACCAGTGGGATGAAGCTCTCCCCAACTGAAGAACAAACAAAAGGACAAAGAATTGAGAAGCCTGAGGATCAGAATTGTATCACGACACTGAGGGATCAAGGGCAATGTGCTGAATGACAAAGGTATCATGAAGATGGACACTTTCAGACACATGAAAATTTATGGACACAGAAACATGACTCCAAGTATTTCCATATACTTTCTAATAATTTCAACAATGTATGAAATATTTTTTAATATCTTAGTATGGAATAAGCTAATATGAATGCATGAAGTTCTGCTTTAAAGTCACAAATATGAATTAAAATGGCATTGCTAACTTTCTACACCTTTGGCTACACGGCACTAATAGATCCCTGACTAAAATATGCTAAGTATTTATTTACTTATTTACTTTAATTTATTAACACAATGCTCTCAGGCACATGATTTTTGGGGCTGTCCTGTGCAGGGCCGGGAGTTGGACTTTGATGATCCTTGTGTGTCCCTCCCAACTCAGGATATTCTGTGATTCTATGACTAATAAGGAAGTTGAAACCCATATTGATTTAATCTGCAAGTGTGTACAAAGCTAGAAACAGCTACCTCATCATGCATCTTACCAAGTACATTTTTACTGAGGTCAGGAACCTTGGTCAGACCATTTAGGCATGCACACATACTGAACTTCAGGATCAAAACTTCCTTGCATTAAAACTTCACAAAATGCGAGTTTTCATCCACATCTGAAGAATCAAAGTTGTATTTCAGTAACATCACTTAGACAGAAGATTACTCCATGCAGAAATAATCTTCATCACAACATGTGGCAAAAGAGTAAAAATGCATGCCATTCATACAAAACGTCACTGAACTTTTCATAAGATATCAATATGGCTACTTATGTCTCTGTGGGGTTGTTTTACTTCTGTGCCAATTCATATCAGAACCCAGTGCACTGGGGTTTAGAATTGTGTGGACAGGGGTAGAGTCAAATGAAATCAATTGCAGCCATGGAGATCTGCTTACAGGAGCAGGGCAGGCAGGCACCGTGTCTTTTTCTGTCTGAGTATGTAGTACATTATAGATGTCAATGAAAACAAGCTTAGTTTTTGTATAGGCCTGATGCCTATTTTTACTGTCAATGTTTTAATGCCAGTAGGTAACACAAACCAGAACTCAAACATTCTCCACAGTGTGTAATCCAAATTCTAATCCAAGACCCACTGTGTACTGAGTCTGCACAGTGTCTATAGGAACTTTTTATAGAATTTGTTTTGTCTTTCTAGCATAAACAAACTACCATCAGCTTGTTTCAATATATACAAGTCCTATATGCCATGATCCCTTGTCTTACCTCCACCATCTCTGAAACACTGGAATGCCCTCACAATATATTTGGTTTGATTTTAATAGGAAGAATATAAAGAGAAAAGTTTGAAAGCTTCTAAAATAATTCTGGGTATTAACATACTTGAAGCAGAGGGTAGGCTTGAAGAAAGTAATTTCACACCTCAGGCCAAACTTCAGGAAACTTCTTTCTCTTTCACAGGTAAATTGCTGGAATGAGGTGTTACGCACCAGCATGAAAATCAGCAGAAACTACATGTGCTGTCAGAACTGAAGTGGTGTGATACTCCCCCTTCCCCAAAACTAATGTAATTCAGTCAAATTAATGGAGTTCACGCAGACCTGGCATCAGATTGATAATGCTCTACCATCCAAACAACCAAATATTTTAAACAGAAGGATTATGTTTTCCTGCTTCTGATACCTTAAATTTTAAACTTATTTTATTGTACTAGTTTTCTTCAGCTGTCAGTAGCATTCTATGTAGGGTCTTATATACTTCAAACACATTTCTACATTTAAACATGTAAAGTTGGCAGAAAGGGACAATCTTACATTTCCTAAATTTGTTTTACCACAGTTAGAGACCTGCACCCAATTCGAGCTCTCCACTGAAGTGTGATTTCCCCAACTTCCCAAAACGCGCTGAAGAACTGGGGTTGCAGTGCGACTGCGTGCTTTGAGTCAGTAACCCCTGCACGGGCAACACCTGCACGGGCAGCACCTCCAGGTAAAGTCAGTGCTTCGAGGGAGCTTGTCAGAAACCCACGGAGGGGCGTTTCACCCATCGACGCCTCCAAACCTTTACAGCAGCAGCAAATGCCACCCCAGGACCAGCAAGCAAGGTCCCACACGTGCCGCCCAGGAGCCCTCAGGTGCCTTCCCGCTTGTGCCAGCCACCCCGCGCGCTCCCCGCTGCAGCAGCCCCGCGCCGGAGCGACGGCCGCCAGGGCCAGCAGAACGCCGGCGCCCTTTTCCCGACGGCGGACTTTAAAAGGCAGCAGAGAACGCCTCTGCTCCTCTCCCCGCGCAAGCCGCCCGACGCCAGGAATAACTCCTCGGAGCCAGGCGGGGATCAGCGGCCTCGCTGCACCTGGGATTCGGGAGCCCTCCCCACCACGTCCAAGCCAGCCGAGAGGCCCCGGCAGCGGCGCTTCCTCCAACCCCTCGCCCACCCGGTCCCGAGCAAGGGAAGGCGGCAGAGGGGAGCCACTTACGCGGCCCGGGCACGGCTCCCTGCGGCGGCTGCGGGCTGCACGGAGCTGCGCTGGCAGCGGCGGGGCTCTGTCGCAGCCGAAGCTGGGGCGCTCCGCCCCTCAGAGAGCCCCCATGCCCGGCCTTCCCACACGTACGGGCCGGCAAACCCCACCCTGCCGACCCCCTACCCGCCCTTCCCTCTTCTCCTCCCTTTAGGAGACTCCGCTCAGCTGAGCGGCGCGGGGGCGCAGCGGGGATGGGCGTCTTCCCTAAAGGGTCGGACCGCGTTCCCCGCCGTGTACCCCGGGGAAGGGAGGCCGGTCAGCCCGGGCACCGTGGTCTCAGAGCCCGTGCAGGTAGTCCCGCTGCCCCCGCCCTTACAGACCCCTTGCACCTCCGCGGGAACGACCACTGGAGTCCCCCCCGCGACGCCCTCCCACGTCTCATTCCCAGCAACCACAGGCTTCTCTAGCCTTGCTTTGCCCCGAGTGTTTTGATGTTCTGCACGCGAATAGCCCTGGCGGGGGGTTCACGAATGATCCGCCCTCAGAAACAATTTCCCCCCGCAGCTTCACACGGCTGAGCCCGCGGGCGGGTGGGCGCCTGCCCTGGCTTTGCGCGGCGAGGCAGGATGAGCGGCTGCTCCCGGGCCGGCCGCCTCTCAAGCGCCCTTTGCCGCTTGCTGGGTCTATCTTCCGAGGCACCTTTCAGGAGCATGTGGTGGCATTTTGTGAGGAAGCTCCAGGCAGTGGCGGGAACGAAAGTAGAAGAGCCGCCGTGTCTGTCCTAGCAGATAACACTTCCTATGTTTGTTCTGGGAGACATCATAGGCAACATTTGTCTGGGAGCAGCAGAAAGTGCCACAGGATGGGTACAAGTACAATGCAGCTTCTTTTCATTCTAGTGTTGTCAAGCACTGCCTTTTCCTACAAGCCTTGTCAAATTTGTTTGAGATACCTGGAACCTGGCAGCTCTATCTGTCCATAGGTTGAGGAGTTTTAGTGCCTCCCTTTGCTTCAGCTTAAATAATTCAAATAATGTCTCTCAGCCAGATATCTTTAAAAACTCATTTTAAGGCTAAGAATAGCCTTAGGCTAAGAATAGCTAATGCTAAGAATAACACTGAGAATAGCTGGAATAAATCTTACAGTCATCATCTTTTTCTCCCTGCATATATTCTATTTACATAGGTTCTTTCCTTTTAACACTATAATCTGAATCGCCCAGCTGGTTCAGAGAGGTGATTACCCCACTCTGCTCTGTGCTGCTGTGGCCTCACATAGAATATTGTGTGCAATTTTGGGCACCAGAATATAAGAAGAACAGAAAGCTATTAGAGAGTGTCCAAAGGAGGCCTACAAAGATGGTGAAGGGTCAAGAGGGGAAGCCGTATGAGGAGAGGCTAAGGTCACTTGGTTTGCTCAGCCTGGAAGAGACTCAGGGGAGATGTCATAGCAATCTTCAACATCCTTAGAGGGAAAGCAGAGGGGCAGGTACTGACCTATTCTCTCTGGTGACCCAACAGGACCCAATGGAATAGCCTGCAGCTGTTTAAAGGGAGGTTTACGTTAGATATTTGGAAAAAAAATTTCACCCAGAGAGTGGTTGAGCACTGGAAGAGGGTCCCCAGGGAAGTGGTCACAGCACCAAGCTGTCTGAGTTCAAGATGCATTTGGACAATACTCTCATGCACATGGTGTGACTCTCGGGGCTGTCTTGTGCAGAACCAGGAACTGGACTTTGATGATCCTAGTGGGTCCCTTCTATGAATACATAAAATCCTTGGGATTACCTTAATAAATTTTGGCTATGAATCTTCTCATCTCTTCTCTATGATATTCTGTCACCATATATGGTGTGTGTGTATACACATATATATATAAATATGTACATTATGTATGCATATACCCACACGCATGCATCCCTACTGCAGGCTTTCAGGAATTTCCTTTCAAAAGTACCTTAAATTCCATCTTTAACCTGGCCAGGTTTTGCCTTTCTCCTTCTACAGAGAAACTCTTTCAGAACTGTAAATCTGAAAGAAGTCAGACATCTTAAACTCTGATTGAATTCTCATTCTGTGAGTCTTTTGCTTCTCAAAGAGGAAGATCATGTGGAGGGCCAATCTGACAAGATAAGAAGAGCAGAAACATATTTTGGGGGTGACTGTTTAGTGACTTAGCACTTCATAAGTGAATTTATGGCTATAAATTAAACTATTCTCTGTTTATTTGCAGAAAAATAATCATGGACCATTCTGTTAAACAGTCATGTTGTATTCCCATGTGGTTGGACTATTAGATTTAAATTCTCATTAGAATTTTTCATCTTTCCTTTTCTGAACATTTCAGGTACAGCGTCATCAGCCTACTAAGAAATAGCTACATCAATAAGGTAAGCAATACAGTGAAGATTTTTTTCAGAATACACATCAGTTATTTGGAGAAATCATGTGACTAAGGGGCAGCCTATTCAACCAAAACATTGGCAATCAGAAAGTTATTTGCCTTTACCCTTGCCCTTGCCATGTGTGCAGAACAACAGTTCTGACTAAATGTTCCAATCCATATCAGGCAATTATGTATTTGATACATAAAATCTTCTGAATATTACTGAAGGGTAATTTTCGAGTAACTGGATTTGTAAACACAAATGTTTCACTAAATGCTCTATACACTACATTACATGTGAGAAGTCAGATGCTAAAATAATTAAGCACAACAGAATAAATTAGTCTCACCAAATCTGTGATACGAAATTAGTTTTGTGAAATTTCCAGTCACCCAGCATATTCTTGCTGTACTGTATGTGCTTTTATTGCATATGAATATGAAACGACCATTCTCCACCACATTCTTTACGTGATAAATGTAAGGAAATTCTTATCATGTGTACAAAACCATATGAAAAAATTATGCATCCTCTTTCTTTCCCCCCCTCTCTTCATCTTCTACCTGAGTGAAGCAATTGAAACAAAAGACTGTTCTCATTTTGAAAATTCTAGTGTTTTCCTCTGTCAATATGTTCCTTTCACCTTCCTGTTTTTCACTGGGTTTTTCTATTTAGTTGTTTCTGTTCTGAGTGTTTGTTGTGCTGTGTGTCCTGTTGACAGGAGGAAATGTTGAAGAGATAGCACTAATACGCTTAATGAACATATAGTAAACTTAATGTCTTGAAGTTTAAACATGTACTTGTGAGCTGTGCTGGCTGGTGATCTGGGGGGAGGAGGCTAAACTCCAGCCTCCTCCCTCTTCACCACCTAGCTCATGGCAAAGTTATTCATAGACAGTGGTTTTTTGAGGTATGTAAATGCTGTAAAAATGAAGGCATTCTTCCTTGAAAACAGGTTAATGCTGATATGGCCATGACAGAATTATATAGCAGAGCAGAAGGTTCATGTTTTGGCTGCCTAGACTACATTTAGCCATTAGATAACTAAGGACTTTTATTATGCAGCATAGGTTGTCCTTTAAACTTTTAAAATAAAAACACAGAGGGGAAAAAAGTTTGCAAAGGAAGAAGAAGCCAAGAAGTATTTTTAATCTGCGTTAATAAATAAAAACCAGTGTATTTTATTAGACTGAACAACAAAACAGCATTTAAATAAATCACGGAAAAGTAGTGTATCTCTGTAAGTAATTGATTACTCATTTGCAGGGAAAAAAGAAGTATGAAGGTTTAAAAGAATATTTACATGAATGCTGGATGACAATTTTTAACAGTTGGGGATTTATTTCTTCAAAGAACCTGGCTGTGTAGAATCTAAAATGAGTTACTGCTTTTCCCCAGCAGGAAGAAGTTGTAGCAGGACTTGATCCTCAGCTGCCTAAAGCAGGGCTTGCCATGTGAGACTTCAGGGGGGTGTACCAAGGGGAGTGTAAGGGGGAGTGGCAGGAGAGCTGCAATCATCTCCTGTTTTCCAGTGAACAACTCTGAGGTAATTCAAAAGTACCTCCAGCAACCTATGGCAAGTCTCAGGCATTGAGCAACTGAGGCCATGTCAATGAAACTTTTAAATGTAGGAGGAAGACTTGCCAAGGAGCTTGGCCACCCTCATCAGCAAAGAAAACATACTTTTTGTTTCAATTTTCAGCAGGTTGCTTACATATTAACCACTGCTTAACAGTCTCTGTTTGCAAGCTCAACATATTCTCCTCTGGGATCAGAATTTGCTTAAGTACTTAAGGTTTGATTAGCCATAATGAATCACATGAGTGGCCTCAGTAAGATAGTATTAGGTGACCTGCTGGAGCTGAACCGGCAGCATGAGTTTTGGCCCATTTAGAGAAAGAAATGTACCCTATGGGATTGTGAGGGTTGGCTTCTTTTCATCTCTTCTACTTTTCCACATGACCTGTGCAGCGAATTGACACCTTAATTTGTCTGAGAGAAGTTAAGGAGGTAATCTCTTAAATTAAGTTGGGGTAGTGATTTTGATTTTTGACTCTAAGACATGAAATAATTGCTGCAAGTTTTTCAATCTGATCTATGTAGAGCTGCTAGTTAAATGCAGAAATTGTATGCACTACTTATGCATTTATGCATCACATGCATTACTCAGTGGAGTTCTGCACATAATTAGCATCTGCCGACGCAGGCTTGTCTGGTATGAGGAGCAGCAGAAAGAAAACTATAATGTGTTGCAGCAGAATTGAAATGCTAAGGCTTAAACTGGAACCCAATATGGTCCTGTAAAAGTGGTGCTGTTGGGTACTGCTATTGTTACCAGTTCTGCAAGCTCAGAATATCTTCTGAACCATAAATTTCTCTTCTTTCCCAGCATCAACAGAACCCATAGACTTTATGACTTAGTGTCCTCACACACTCAGCTGTCTTGAACAGTCCAAACTTTCAGTTTAGAGGGAAGAAGGTACTGTGCCTGTGATTTATAAAGAAAGTTTGGATAACCAGATACGGATACTGTCTCATTGAGCTTCTGGGATTCCTGAGAAAATTTCACACTTGAGAACAAATCTCTGCATAAAGGTTTGTATGTTTCTGTGTAAAGGATGCTCAGGTTATCTTTTAACAACCAAGTCTCTGATTGTGGCTTCTGGTAACTATCTATGTAGAGCTTTGTGTCTCTGCTGTTGTATTTTTCCTGACATGTGAACTGAGTTCTCCAAAAGTCTGGAGGCACTTTAACACTCCATGCCAGTTGTGCACTGTAGACACATCATGAGAAGCATGAGCTGCTCTGCACGTTTCAGTCAGATAGTTAATTTTAATGCCAGAGGCAATTCTACATCAATGGCACTGGTCTTTAATTAATTAACAGTCTATTACTCTGATGTTCACCACACGTTTTAGTTTCAGTTCAGCAGTTTTACACTGTATCCTCAAGTCCCTGCTTATCACAACCTCCAGCTCTCCTAAATCAGTTTCTGTCGTTCAGCATATCTCTGTCACTCAGAAAACTGACCAAAATTTTTTTAAAATCACTTTTGAGAATAAAGTAATACTTTCAATCAGCTTTCCCAGGAAGATTTCACTGACCTTTGGGTTGCTGTGTAGTCCCTCAAACAGCTATTCTTCCCCTTCTCTGTGGCCGAAGATGTAAGAGAACTTCCCACAGGAAAAGGGTGGGAGTGAGCAGCCAGATGTGAAAGACTTAAACAGCCCTTCTGCCCTTGGAAAAGAAGGAGTATAAATATATACTGACACATTTTTAAGTTCAGCTCTGCCTAGCATGGTGGGAAGGAAGTTCTCTGAATCATTCAGTCCCAGTTATACCGCTGGGGAAACCATAATGTCAGCACACTCTGCTCCATCTCTGCATAACAACAGCATTCATTAATTACTGAAATATTCCCCAAGGAAAATAATGTTTACAACTGGGTCTTGTAATTGACTACAAAGATGCCACAGATTCTCTGACTAGGTACATTGCGTATGTGTTTGCTCATCAGTGTTTCGATGCATATACTTTATAACTAAGTATACATTATGCATATATGTACTCTGAAGCAGTTTAAAACGACACGTTTGCAGCTTTTTGATGAGATGAAGCTAAATTTTTAAGTGGTAAGGAAGAACGCAAAATTTTTGATATTGTACATAATTTTTCTTTGTGATTTAGAACATTTGCTCTTCAAGTTTCTTCTTCAAAGAAAAATATCACCTAGATAATTTCCTGCAACTGCCAGTGTATTTTGCATTTGACCTTTTGTTCGCTTTCTCTTCTGAACAATATAATAGAAGGCACCAACAAAATGCTTGTATTGTTCCACCCCTGCAGTTACTATTCATCAGTAAGAGATGACATGATCCTTGAAAATGTATCCTGCAAAATTCTTTGAACCCACCAGAGGATTCTAGGGTATTAAATCTAGGGTGTTATTCATATAATGGATTTGTATCCATCACCTTTCTGTACGCTGCTATTCATTTTCTTGAATAA